>WMED01003362.1:0-12818 GCA_019650415.1 Pipa parva
CTGGCGCAGTCGCCCGAACTGTTCGCACTACTTTGGACAATGGTGAATTCCCCCCTTAATTGTCTGGCTCCAGACATGGGCTGTGTAATAAAAAAATTACAGCTTCACAATTATTATCCCTGCGAATTAGTCATCAATCAGTTGCAAGCTTTGCAGTAGGGTACTCCTGTCATGCTAATATCATGAAAGGTAAGGGGTTAATGCTTCCTGTTTGGTATGGAAAAGGTTAATGTGGTCAGCTTCTAGTAATTACTGGACTTTTATGCACAATATATGATACTAAAGGGAAATTGAGACCACATACACATTATAATCTAGAGCACAGTGAAATGTACAATGCATAAATTATACAAATTTCCCAGGCACTGGCAAATTGTATCTTGAAAACTAATTTAAAAGATGTCAATTCTGTTTGAAAACAGTCTGTTGTTTTGGTTTTCAGATATGCTGGTTTCTTTGAATGGACAATATACTAACCATTTAAAATTATAAAGTGCTGCATTATCTATCAACCATACACTTTTGTAAGAAATGAAATAATGGTAATAAGGACATATTTCCCATCTGGTCAGGTGTGATTATGTAAAGCAGTTCCTTATACGTTTCATATCTCTGTAAAATATATTTGCAGTCCTGATGTGTGCCTTAAGTACAGGTGTTGCCCCAGAAGATAAACTAGGAAATATGCACAAAATATACAAGCAAAATAAACAGTTAATCACCTTCAATAGAAATGTTTACAGTGACCGCAATTAATAGGTTTTTCTTTTCAGCTTGGCTAGATATAAAAACCTTGCTAAGAAAAATAAGCTGTGGCCAATAGTAATAAAAAAAAAGCTATTATACTTGTAACAATGGAGGCTCGAGTTCCAAACTTAAAAATACCATTTAGCAGAATGACATCACAATCTATTTGTTAACCATGGAGAACAATGAATACTCACACTTGTTACAGTATCAAGGAATTGCTAAACAACAGGTGAGCATTCATATTATTTATTATTAATATTAGTAGTAGTAGTACATTGAAGGTTACTGTTGATATACAGGCAGATGCGCTGAATTTGAATAAATTCAGAAGTTACTTAGCAGGAAATGAACATTTCTTTTTAAAAGATTGATTACAGAAATTTTCACCATGACGAATATTTTAATCATTTTTGCCTAGTTTTTCATTTTTTATGCTTTTTCCCTATTTGAGATAAAAAGGGCAAATTAGCTTACAATGTACTTATGTGGAATTTTCACAGTATACATTATATCTATTGACATCGCTCAGCCAAATATGCATTAAAATTACAGCAAATTGCAATGAAGATTGAAGCAAAATATGACTTTTTTTTGGCAAAATCAAATGAGGCAAATTTGATTTTGATGCAGCTAAATACCACAAGAGGGGAAATAATATAAAAACAAAGAGAAAAAATATTTGCTTGAATAAATATCATCCATGCATGTGTAATAGGATGTAGTGGAGAAGGCTTGTGTAGGTTTGAGCAGCAGTTTGCAAGTACAAGGAGTCAGCATAAGATAGTCTGAACAGATGATGGAGAACTGCTGCAAACATAGTGACAAACGTTTATGACATTAAAAAATATGAAACAACAATATCAAAACAGAGAATATATTTTCACTTTTAAATAAACATGGTGCCGTAGGTAATAGGATGGGTATTTTATTTTTTGCTTTTGTTTTTGATTTGTTTTGATTTTATTTATGTGATGTGATTTTTTTTTTGCTGTTGAACAAATAGTAAAATTTTTGGGGTTTGTTCCGCATACTTGTCATATGGTTATTTGCACTAAGAGGGTTATTCACTAAGGTGTGAATTCGACTGTCGAATTCGCAGACAGCGGATTCCCATAGTATATCCGCTACAATTTCCCCACTGTAAAGTCGTGACAATTTTTTAATGTTAATATTGTGACAATTTTCCCATATTAAAGTCACGACTGTGACAATATTCTCATTATAAATACGCGACTGCGACAGTAGCAGCCTATTGCCACTGTCATTATTTTGGCAAATTCGCACCTATACGCAACAATTTGGACTTTAGTGAATAACCCCCTTTAAAACTCAGAACCCTTCTGGTATGTGAGTTTGGAGATTGCCGGTTTTCAAGAGTGCAGGAATACTTACCCTTGGTTCTCCTGTTTGTGCAGTTTAGTGATGTTTGGTAAGCTGCACCCCATAGGCCTGGTGCTATCCTTGTATTATACAGTGCTGTCCCTTTTAAAAGGTAAAAGGAAGTTGCTCGTGTAGGGTTGAGCAGTAGCATTCATATTCAACAAGGGGGCCTATTAAGGCCCGGCTTTAGCTATGGGCGATGTGGGCGATTGCCCAGGGTGCAATCTATTTGAGGGGTGCTGTCGCCAACATCGCCCATAGCTAAATTCACCTACCTCCTCCAGCGTTCCAGTGATGCTCCTCCACTAAGATCTTCTCCACAATGAGGTAAGTGGAATGTGATGGCGCTCCTTGGCTGCTTCGGGTCTTGTCGGCTGTGCTTGCTGTGGATTCGGCAGCTGCCAGCAAGACCCGAAGCATCTAATGAGTGCTGTCACATTCAACTTACCTCATTGTGGAGAAGCGCTTAGAGGAGGTGCAACACTGGAGGAGGTGAATGGGGGGCGCAGGGCAGGGGAGTGTTGCGGGGCATGGGGGGGAGGTCAAGGGGAGGTTTTGAGTCGAATTGCTCATTATCGCCAGGTATCACCAGGTTTTTTGCCAATTTGGGTGATTTTCCATAGCGCCGCCACACCGTTATGCGCATTAAAATTGGCGATATCGATATTGGTAAATTGCAATGCACCTATAATAGTAATGGTAGTGCTTTTGTTTTGTTATTGATAACGGTATCAATATCAATAATACAACAGTGGTTTCACTTAACATAACTCAGGACTATAATCACACTTTTGAACATTGAAAGTAATGAATAATGCCTCCCAGAGAGTAGCGAAATATCAAGCAGCAGAAATAGCAAAAAAAAACAAACACTTACCTTAGTAAATAATGTCAAAAATACCGCAGATGGGACGGACAGTGTTAAAATTGGCGATATCAATTAGCATTTTTTTTCACAGTGTCAACTTGCTGAAGTAGTATAAATGCCTCCTTTCTCTCTTTCTGTTTTCCTCACAAGTTTAAATTGTGGAATTTTTCAAATTTTAAGCCCCAGAACAAGCATACACAATCCACAATCACACCTAAAAGAATTGCATTTTCCTTAAAAACATGATTACTTTTAAGCCAGAGATTAATCTGGGAGACTTGTTTTGTAGGATTAGCTTTGTAAAGGTTAATGTGTTAAGCTTCCTTAACTTATTTGTCTATGAAACAGCTAAAATGTAGCCAGATACATTCAACACTGCAAATCCTGAGATGAGTGATAGGCAGTATTCATGTTAGTTTGAAAATTACTCAGAGTTTGGATGTCTTCCAATGGCTTGTTTATTCTAGGAAATCCTGTTTGTTCTACAGCTTTGGCAAGTGCATTGTCTGTTCTTTCTATAAAGCCTTTAGGTAACGGATGCTAGACTCGTGGCCCACCATCCGCACTGTGCTTCCCAGTGTGGCCCAACAGGCAAGTGTGACACTGCTATCCACTAAAGCGGCTGAGAACTACAGTGCCACAAAAATAAAACATCAATTTCAAATATTTTACAGAATATTTATGAGATCGCAAAAAAAAGAGAAAGTTAAAATTCAGTGGTCTAGTAGTACTTTCCATTTCATAGCATTTTTCATTTTGATTTTTGAATGTTCACTCTCACAGCATAGCAATGCATGGCCCGTACTTCACTAAGGGGCTTATTCATTAAAACATTAAAACATGAATTGAACTTTTGAAGTATATTCATGTGACTTTTGGTTTCTACACTCCAATAGTCACAAACTTGCTACTGTTTATTCACTGTGTGGGGGATTCCCATAGCAAAAAAGTGAACGGCATTGTTCAATGTTTCTTGTGTAGTGTGGAGTAGTCAGAGAGCAGGAACCCTGCCATCAACTCTCTGATTCACCACTTTAATCTGGTGAAGTAAAAATGGTGGTTTCAGAGGAAAGTGCCAAATTCACTACTTCAACAGACTCTGACGCTTGATGAATAGGTGAACTATCTGTGCATGTGCCCACAAAGCGCTATATAGTCCACCACCGCCAAATCTTATTGCAAATATTATGTGGGCACTATCAGAATACTAGGAATGTCATCTTGGAACCTCTGGACTGTATTGGCTATAATAAATAGGAGCTGTTGAACTGTATTAGGTGTGTCATGTGGGGCAGTGCTGGACTGTAGTGGACATGACCTATGAAGCACTACTGCAATGTATGTAGTTTTACTAAAAAATGTAAAAATCTTATTATTATAGACTTTAGAAAACATAAATACATCTTTTGAGAAAAACACCAACATTACTGAAATGCTATAGTCTATCTAAAAAACACTTCAACATTAAGGGGGTAATTCAGGAAAGATCGAAGTACCCTTGCGAAACTTCTCATCACTTCACAGAGTCGGATACGTGCTCACTGGTCTCCTGCACTCGGAGATCAGCGAACGCTTTAAAGGTACTTCAGCTCACCTCGCGAGCACTTTACCTTTAAAGCGTTAACTGATCTCCGCTTGCAGAAGACCAGAGAGCGCGTACCCGACTCAGCGAAGTGATGAGAAGCTTTGCAAGGGTACTTCGATCTTTCCTGAATTACCCCCTAAATCACTAAAATACATATCTAAATCCAGGAAAGGACCCTAGACAACTAAATACATTCAATTTGAAAAGTAATTAATTTTGCTGATTTGAGGCTGAGGTTTGATAGCTCAGTATAAGAATACACTTATATACAATAGAGTGGTCAATAGTCTTACACTTAGATACACTTCTGTGATGCCAAGTAGGAAAATTAACAAACAGATATAATTTGTTTTTTTTCTTCATTGCTACTTAATCTAAAAACGTCAACAGAAAAACCAAGATAGGTAAAAAATTAAATGCTTAAATGTGGAGGGGCAATTTTGAGACCTATCATGATTGTAGAAGCAGGCTGTGGATAGAAATGGGTCATCACAGATCCTACTATAAAAGATACGCAGTCTATGGTCTGCGTTCATATAATGTTTAATAAACTGGAACAAAGCATGCCCTAAAAGTATAGTCAGGGAAAACATGTGACCCCTCCTGGTAAACAAGGTGCAACTCTCAAACCACTATATTAATTTCAAAAAGATATTGAGAAGAAAGCAGATAACAGAATGACTTTGTATTGTGGAACTAAAATTGGTAAAAAGTTTGATTACAGGAAATTGCCAATAATTTCCTGTGGAGTCTTAGCATACTGGTGATATATACAGGTATTGCATCTAGTCCAGACTGTAGTGTGAGAGATCCCAAGAGATCAATGGCTAAATACAGTATGGGACTGCCTGTAGGGTGAATTGTGAGAGTCAGTCAACTGTGGCAAATTCAGTCAAATACGATTAGCTCCAGTTAGCAGGTGTTACCTTCATTAAACTTATCATATACTGAGGAGAAGAGGCAGACACCTGTTTTTGCTGATTCGCTAAGCAGATGTTAAGGAAAGACTTTCTATTTTCCTCCTAGCGATTTCATGTGCATGTAATAAAAGATGATAGGGTGTGGAATGTTCACATAGGGCAGGTTCCACGTGCCAAGGATAGACTGGATAGATCATTGAATATCTGACTCATATCCTTGCATGTATGTGCTCACAGTTAGATATATTCCCTCTGACAGTTGTCAAACTAGATATGCAGAGTAAATAGCAGGGTAACCATTTCACCTCCAGATCTGAGAAAAAGCGTTGATCATACTGGCATGCACGTGGACTGGTGCCTCATTGTTTGTGCACAAATATTAAACCAACCCAAACCAGCCCATGTAGTTCAGAAAAGGAGGTATTCTGCTTCCATAGATAACATGCTACTGGACTCATTAAAGTCTCTTATCATAGTCAGCATCTGCAAATAAATAGGAGGAGAATTTGCTACTGACCAGGTGCATCACATTGGAAATGTTGTAAAAAGCCATAGAGATCCACACCCACCATATAAATTGGACAGTATGAGGATTTTTACTGTGCTGTTGTACTTTAAATGGAAAATAATTGCCAAAACATGAAAATGTGCCATTTGTTTTCATCCCCACTATATATATAATCTGCATTTCCAAATCAATGAAAAGATTTCTCCAAATTAGAAAAATATTTACTTTTACTTTTCTGGGGCACTTCATGAATGTGTGTTATCTAAAGTTTCATTGAAAACAATAGGCAGTTAAATGATGGCTATTCAACTTTTAAAAAAAACTAAAAACCTCTGTATAGCCTATGAGGTTTCACCCCAGGCAGGGTGAGTTCAACCCAGGAGGGTGGGTTTAACACCTGGGAGGGTGGGTTTAACCCCTTAAAATATTGTGCACTTTTTGGACGTACACTCAGCTGGAGTTGACACAATAAACTGAATTTGAATGTTATTGGCATTCTCCATAACATATTTTTTTATGTTGAGTTCAATGATTGCTGCAATAAGAAGTAGTACAAAAAAAAACTGTCTGCCATGCCAAATCAATTGGCATTTTTTTTTATCTGGTGTTACTAGCCCTGGAATTCAGGAACACATAGGATATATTATGAAATACTTTGCTAATCAGATGCCCCTACAGCTACAAAATTGCAAAAAGTACACAGTGGTCCAAAGGTATGGAGAATACCTGAATAAATGGAAAATAGTGGTTGGGAGCATCATTCTGAGTGTGGCTTTCAAAATGTCCACCATATTGGACACTTCCCCACATGGATTTGCTCCCTTCCTCTTAGCAATATGCCGCACACGGGATGTGTTCCAAACCACCTTTTCCTTTTCTTTCCATACCTTTGGACCATTCAGTATGTGGCTCTACTGAGACAAAGTACAGGACTCTACACTTCAGTGGGACACCATTTACACCTTCTGCGTGATTTTTCAAAAGCAGTTAGCCATGAGAAGATGCATACTGACTCAAATTGTGGTTTACCTCTCACTAAAATATGGGAAGTAGTTGCTTGCAGTGGCCCATTCAGGTTGATGGCATGCGTTTTATATTGTGATATAGCCACTATTTGTTTTTCTTTTATTATTTATACATCATATTAATGAATTATGAATATTATTATTAATACAATTTAATAATTATTAGAACCTTTACTTATAAATGTCTACATTGTGTTGTATATTTATATACTGTATGTTTGTTATTATTTGTATAAATTTTTCACCTTTGCAATTTAGCGTTCTCTGGTGATATTGTTACATTACCTTAGACAATGCCAAATGTATACTGTAAGACACTAATCGTTATTTTCTTTCTTGTATGAGATAAACACGATGTAATGTTGTCTAGACTGGATGTCTTATAAACATTTCTATTCTGAAATAAATTTATTATCTAATATTTCTTTTGATATCAGCAACAGTCAGGTTTTTTTGAATTTATATCATGTCACAGCAGAGCTTTCTTATTTATTTCCCCAAGTGCAGTATCACACAAGGTGGTTTACTACAAACCGTTTTGTGCAAATTCCTTATTTACTTATATCGCTATTGTGGTGGTTCCACATGCTGTTATGACCACAGCACTTTTGCTGCTGAAAAATGCCCGGGACTTGTGAGCAGTATATTTAAGCGGTCAAGGGGATCTACATAAGGGAGTTTGTCAGAGCAGAAAAAACCCATAAACCTTGCTTGAAAGAAAACATTTATTCTATGTGTCAGAGGAATAGTGCATCTTTAACCAGTAACAGGACCGATATATTCCTAGGCAATGACAGTATATAATGGGCAGGCTAATGTTGAATTTTCTCTGCAGAAACCGGTAGTAATGGACAAAAAGCAGGTGATTCAGTCTTTAATAAATCTATCTGTTTGGTATTCTGTAATATTTTTTTAGAGCAGTAATTACCATCAAGTATCCTTTACCTGCTTTCAGTTTTCATATAGACAAACAACAGCTGTAAAGCACAAGCAGAAAATCAATATTACTGATTGAGATGACCTTCAATGTAGTCACGTTTATCTACCTTCAGTGATATTTAGAAGTGTTGTGAGGTATCTGAATTTCTCATTCCACACACAGACTAAAAATTTACTATAGTTAGACTTAAAAGTAGATAATATAAGGTATATTATGCAGGGAAATTCAGTCAACTTCAGGTTAGTAGAGAAACACTTGTGCTTATGGTGCTCAGCTCTTGTGATGATAGCTTTATTCCAGATCAGCGGCTAACTCCTCCGTTGCACAGGAAAAAACAAAAATTCTATAGGTATGTGGGAGTGCATTCCTCTGGGTATGAAAAAAAGGAACAGAATGTGCAGGTCACCTTAGTACCAATCAAATAAAAGATGAAAAAATACTAATTTTTTCCTCTTATGGTTTAGAGCATTGGATTACTCAGGTGTAATCTCAACCATTCTCCGGTGCTGGATTCACATACTGGTAGGTTACATAGCACACTCAGGTGCATTGTAGGGATGGATTCTCCAAAACTCACAGACGAGTGAAAGTTTAAATTTTTAATGGTACAGGAAATAAAATCACACAAAATAATAGGCTCAAACACACTCCCTGAAGAAGCCAGTAATTGGCGAAACGCGTAGGAGTTTCTACTTTTATTATTTTGTGTTTTACCTGACTATTATTTTGTATAATTTTATTTCCTATACCATTAAAAATTTAAACCAGGTTATTGCAACAAATCTTCAAGGTATAGTATAGAGACTATCTATCGCCAAGTATAGCCCAATAATTTTAGTTTTACTTTAGGTACATTAGTTCATCAACGGGGCAATCGTTTCTAGAGATCTAGTAACACATACCAACCAATAACTAGTAACATTCTCTGGTATAAAGAAGCAAAAATAATAAAATACAATTTCTGATTGGTTGCTTTAGGTTACTAAGGGGGTAATTCAGGAAAGAGTGAAGGACGCCAAGACGGGTACGCTCTCCCTGGTCTCCTGCACTCGGAGATCAGCAAACACTTTAAAGATACTTCAGCTCACCTCGCGACCACTCAAATCGCCTCGACGAGCTGAAGTACCTTTAAAGTGTCTGCTGATCTCCGCTTGCAGGAGACCAGGGAGCAAGTACCTGTCTTGGCGAACCAAGGAGAAGCATTGCAAGGTAACTTCACTCTTTCCTGAATTACCCTCTAAATCTCAGTAAAGTTTCCCCCCATAGATGAATTACCCTAAAAAAAAAGGTCTTATAGTAGTATCACCTATAAGGCTAAATGAGTGGCTAGGATTGTGTTTAAAGCTTTGTAAATTAGCCTAATCAGTAAGGTATACTTTGTGGGGAAATACCAATAGTCACACAACAAACACAAGTATTAGGTCTTCACACTTATCTTAAATGGACAGTAAGTAACACCAAAAAAATAAATAAATAAACTGCTTCAAATGCATTTATACTCATATGCATTTATATATTTATGAAAGGGTGAAATCACCTGCCTTAGTGACTTCATGTCTGTTTGTGTCACTACAATTAAGAAGACACAAATTCACTTATCTTTATTCATAAAGCAGCAGATAGACTTGTTGAACAAGTGAACAGCATCAGACACAGAGTCGGATGCGTAGTGCGGCATAGTCAGTTGGACAAGTGGGATGTGGATTCATACGAAATGAATTCCCCCAGTGAATTACAGTGACATCATCTTCACAATGTCCCATTAACTGTATATAAGTGAATAATTCATCTATTTCTAGGTCACCTTGTCCCTAGGTCATGTTGTCATTTAGTTGCAGTCTATTGTCACTTTTGAATGAATAGTCACCTTATGCAACATTTTAGCCCCAGCTATCAACCCCCCCAATTTGCTACTCTGATGTTTTTGAAGTCAAATGGGTGAATACAGAGTAGTACGCCTTGTGGAAGTCACTTCTTTGACAGACTCCATTGCTTGCTGAATAGCCAAATAACCTGTGCACGCTTCCACAAAGTGATGCAAAGAGCTCCATAAGTCCACATACATTGTAAACATCCGAACTGATAAACAATTGCTCACATTGTAGAGATTGTTAAATATGTGGAGTTAGAGAAGTCATGAAAGATGAGAATTTGGGCCAAAGGTCCAAGGAACTGTCCATCCTCTGATAAACAACCCCCTAAGTCTTTGCTTTCAGAAATTCTAAATTGTGTCTACAAAGTGTGAAATTAAGCTATTTAGATTTAAAAATTGGGTTTTGACCACTTTGCTGAATATGTAATATCTAAAGCAATTTAACTGGATGGAATCTGTTTAGCAACATGGATGCTATCAGTAGAGCTAAAAGCAGGGAGAAGGGATTAAAGGAGTTATTCACTAAAGTCCGAATTGTTGCGTATAGATGCGAATTCGCCAGATAAAGACAGTTGCAATAGGCTGATACTGTTGCAGTCGCCTCTTCATAATGAGAATATTGTCACAGTCGCGAGTTTATTATGTGAAAATTGTTGCAATTTTAACTTTAAAAAATTGTCGCGACTTTACAATGGCAAAATTGTTGCGGATTTGCTGTGGGAAATCTGTTTGAGAATTCGACAGTCAAATTCGCACCTTACTGAATAACTCACTAAAAGTCTTGAATTTAACATTTAAAGATAACATTTTTATAAGCGCTGTAGTTGAATATGTGCCAATCAAAATGGGAATTTTTATTTTTCAAGTGTTTCTGGTCCTTTAATTGTACAAAACCCTAACACCATTCTTCTATCATACAGGAAATACATCCAGAGCTATAATTATGAAATCCAACATTTTATCAGCAGCTTTAATACACAAACTCGGAATTCCAAGAAAAACATTCTGCATTACCTTCCACAATGTATTAATAATGCATGAATGGTACTACTTCACATTAATTAATTGGTTTTTATTGAATTGCTACCGGTGTTGCATTAAAAAAGTAAAAGTATAAAGATTTTTTTACCAACACGGCTCAATACAAATAGCCACATAAATCAACCTAATGTTTTCCTGAGAAGAATTCAAAAGTAAATACCAGTACACATTAGCTATTAAACCACAACCTGCTTAACACTGATCCTATTTGGTAAGTAAATATTTATACAATATACTCCCAAGCATTTAGAATTTCAACTGCAATTATACTCTCTATAGTTTATATTCTAATGCATAAAGTTATTATTTAAAAAGCCTAATACAAGTGATTAGACAGGTGTGTCTACAGTTTGTTTTCAATTACGGGTAAACTAACGATAAACCTGTGGTCAGAGCCTAAAAGTAAATAATATACGTATATTTCCCTTTCTTGTAGCCTATAAATATGCAGTATCTTTGCTATTATGATTATTGAACTTTTCCCTCCAAAGATACCTTGTTCCTGTTGTTCTACTTGTAGTACCTGCAAGTTGAATTAACAACGTGACACAAATATGTACAAGATGTAATTTAAAGTGATACTAAGTCACCCATCAAGAGTAAATTTATTTTTAATAGTTAATGTGAATTAGAGTTACCTTGTGAAGGCAGCTGTAGAAATGTATTTGGTGACTTTTTGATGTTTTAATCAGTACAATGAGGCTGTTGAAACAATGGGTTGACCAGAAATCTTCGCACGTTGTGTGGAGTAAGTTGCCAGGTGAGCAACCATTGCATTGATTACAGAGACATTACTGATATTATACTACACACAATACAGACAGTCTGTCTTAGATTTCCTGAAGTCATTCCTTTGCAAACAGAAACAACACAATTTCGCTTTTTTCTAATTATCTTCATTCATGGATGTTCATCTAAAATGCATAATAAAATACTATATTTTATACTCATATCTTGATGAAATATAGCTTGTAGCTTATCAGCGTCTCCAAGATTGCAGGGTACTTCTTAAAATTCTACATCAAATGTTGATTCTACTGGGATTTTGATTCACAGGCTTTGTTTTGTACCCTTTGATTTTATAATGTTTTTCCACTTGTTTTGGTGCTTTGCAGGGTAAAAACTTATTCATACACAATTCTAACTGGATTGGTAGATTAGAATATTCCACATATTTGTATCTTGCAGGACTCCAAAACAACAAAAAGAAATTAACTTTTGTAAACCTAGGGTTTGACATAGAACAATTTACATCACACAGTTTGCAGATTTTTTCATGTGACAAATGACAAAGAATACTAGCAAACAGCAAGCAGAGAGACCCCCCCTCTCTATTTATTTACCCCAGCCACTGCTACCAATTGCTTCCTGTTTTGCCACCAAGCATTTTATCATGAGAAAATTGGTTTGAAGACATTTTCTCATGGCCTAACATCCATGAAAGAACTAAATGTGTTTTTTTCATATATTTTTTGAAGTAGACAGTAATTTCCTTTCAATCTCTTGTATCAGACTGTGTCATTTTCATATTTGATGGCACAAATATTGTTTTGATTTTATATATGTACAGTTCAACAAATAGAAGTTCATACCATGCATCCTTATTACACAAGGTGTAGTCTGCAGTATTTGTATTAAGGCATTTATTTATCTGCCCTGTAGGATATGAAAGGTGTTTGCTTCTGATTAAATTAAGAGAAACCCCTAAATGCAGATAGAGGATCTTCTGCATGATTTGAAGTGAATTCAATGTTTCATTGTTGTTAATTTATTTAACTGCCATACTTGAGTCAACTGATATATATCCTATAGTTTTTAGTCAGACAATTTTGCCTCAGTACCTAATCAGTGCACATTTACAGGTGACAAGACACAGGAGCAGTCCTGGCCCTATTGGCGCCCTGGGCCTCCTTCCCCTGTGCACCCCC
>WMED01003363.1:0-22325 GCA_019650415.1 Pipa parva
TGAACTAGGGACAGGGAGACATAGAAAGGGATGTAATATTCACTTATTTACATTTAGTGGGACATTGTGAGGATGATGTCACTGTGTTTCATTGGGGGAATTCACATCACTACGCATGACTTCACATCCTACTTTTTATTGACTGACTTTTTCACACTACACATGTGACTATGTCTGTACCAGTCCACTTGTTCATGAAGACTATCTGCAGCTTCATCAATAAGGAGAAGTGAATTTGTGACTCTTTTGGTGATGTGAAGTGAATTCATCCTTTAGTCAATAAGGCATTAAAGGGGTTATTGGCTAAAGTTCAAATTGTTGTGTATAGGTATAATTTTGCCATCTAAAAACAGTCGCAAAAGACTTCTGCTGTCACAATCCTGTTTTATAATAAGAATATTGTCACAGTCGCGGATTTACTATGGGAATCCACTGTTTGAGAATTCGACAGTCGAATTCCTACTTTAGTCAATAACTCCTATATGTAAAATGTGCAATAAAGTTCATAATATTATAGAAGTAATACAGCATATTCTATAATAGGAGTAAGGGGGCCTTGGAAATTAAAATTAACATACTGATTAATGTCTTTTACCCCCTACTATATCCTTCTTCTTGATCCAGCTGAATGTCTTTTTGCCGATAATGACTTGGTGATCTAGACACAGCTTGTGTCTTCTTTCTTCACCCTGGTTCGTACATGCGAAGTATTGATATTGACACGTAATACCGCTTCTGTACTTGATATTGACACGTAATACCACTTCTGTACTTGATATTGACACGTAATACCGCTTCTGTACTTGATATTGACACGTAATACCGCTTCTGTACTTGCTTATACAGACCAAGAAGGGAAAGCAGTGGACCTGTGACTGGATTTTGAAGTTCAGATCAATAGCATGAAGAGAAGCTGGATCAATAAGAAGGAGACTGTGTCGGGAAGGGGATAAAGACATTAAACTTAATGTTCCTTTATTTCTCCATTTCCCGCACCCCTATTACTGAAACTGCTTTTGTTCTCCTTTAAAAGAAAGACAGACGGGTTATTCATCAAAGTCTGCATTCGCCTTGCATTAGTATCTCCGCATTTATTCATGTCAATACGACTAGGAAGTCGCAAATTCACTTCTCCTTATTCATGAGGCAGCAGCCAGCATCGGACACCAACGCATGCATTGTGCAGCGTAGTCAGTCGCACTATAGTAGGATGAGAAGTCATGCGGAGTGAGGAGAATTCCCCCAGTGAAGGGCAGTGATGTCAGTCTCATCATATCCCACTAACTGTATATAAGTGAAAAATACTTATTTTTATATGTCACCTTGTGCCTAGTTAATGTTTAATAGTAGACTAATTTAGTTGCAGTCACCATTGTTACTTTTGAATGAATTATTGCATTACGCAACTCTGGAGCCCTGCCATCAAACCCCTCAATTCGCCACTCTTTTGTGGCGAAGGCAAACAGGTGAATTTGGAGCAGTTCACCCTGCAGAATCTGCTTTTTCAACAGACTCCGTCGCATGCTGAATAGCCGAATTACCCTTGCACGCATATGCAAATTAATGCAAAAAGCTCCGTAAATCCGTGACTGGGGTAAGCTTCAGAATTGGTCGCAAATTTTTCACATCTCAGTGATTGCTGAATAAGCGGAGTTTGAGAAGTCAAGAATAAATGTGAATACGGACATTTACGTGACAGTTCGGACTTTGATGAATAACCCCCAGAGTCGTTCTATCCATTTCGCATCTGCAGAATTTAAATTAGATTAAACATTTTACCAAATGTAGGCAGAAACAGCGTCATGATCTGAAACAAATATTCTTCTTTTATTCTCAAAGTAGACTTCTGCGCTTCTTTTGCTTTCATAGAACAACATTAAAAAGGTTTTTAGAAAAAAACAACTGTAGGGAAAAAAAATGATTAATTCATATTGAATCTAATGTGACAAGGAGCATTTTCCATTTCCCAAAACAAATTCCATCTCAATGAAATGAAATGTGATATTCCGAGCCGGTTCCAACAAAGGTAAGATCGTTTGCGAATAACTATCAGGCTGAATTCTGGGAATGTGTCAAGTTAAGATAAAAGCTAATCAAAATGTCTTCGTTTGTATTTTTGTGGTTTTTTTTTTATAAGAATTATTTGTCCTTTTGCAAAGTTATCACATAGTGATTAATCACAGCATGGCAAATCTTTAGGGGGTAATTCAGGAAAGAGCGAAGTTACCTTGCGATGCTTCGCATCAGTTCACAGAGACGGGTATGCGCTCCCTGGTCTTCTGCAAGCGGAGATCAGTGAATGCTTTAAAGGTATTTTGGCTCGGTGAGGAGACTCAAGTGGTCGCGAGGTGAGCCCAAGTACCTTTAAAGCATTCGCTGATCTCCACTTGCAGGAGACCAGGGAGTGCGTACCCGTCTTGGCGAAATGATGAGAAGCATCACAAGGTAACTTCGCTCTTTCCTGATTTACCCCCTAATTTAATCCCTTCTTATGAGCAAATAATCATAGGATGGTTTTGAGATGTTATTCACACTATGAATTTAATATAATGGTGATGTTATGTTTTATTTCTGTTTAACTTTTACTTACCCTTTTATTTAATGCTTATTTGTACCAGTAGAGATTCTGAAAGTTCTCTTACCAAAGGAAAACATTGAGGGTTATTGGCTAAAGTGTGAAAAAGAGTGAATTCACCACTTCCACATACTCGACCTTTGCACATATTCTGCAGTGTGGCGAAATCGCCCGGCTAACGATGGTCGCACAATAGACAACTACTGATGTGGTTGTGACTTTACTATAAGAATATTGTCATAGTCACAGATTTTCTATGGAAATTCGCTGTTTAGTGAGTAAGGAGTAGAGAATCAGGGTGTAGCCACCCACAGTTGAATTTTCACTTTAGCCAATAACCTCCGTTCTATCTATATGATGATATCACTAATTGATTACACTATTTATACAGCCATCTCTTCCTGTTTGATCCACACCTGATGAAGAGAGGTTTGTTCCCCTGGAAACATTAGTTATATGTAAAGATGGCACAATAACTAAATTATTTTAAAGTTTAATGGACACCTCCCATTTGAGTTCTTGAATTTATAGAGGGTGGGGTGATCCCTCAAGGTATTCAGTGGTCAACAGACACCTTGTATTTGGATCCACTTTGAGACCTTTAATCATGTAATAATGATCATGTGTTTTTTTTTATATAAGGTGTTTATATAAATATCAGTCTGATAAAATTCCAGACATTATAAAATGTTTATTTTATAACCTCAGGGTTTGGGTAACTACTTAAACCTGGGGTGGGCAACTATTTTTCTCATGGGGCCTGTGAAAGGTTTGGGTGGTTTTAGAGGGCTGGAGTGGTGTGCCTAGCTTTCTGGCGCCCGTGGGGGTTGGCTATGCCCCCATTTTCACATACTCGGGCCCAGGTCTTACTTAAAGGGACATTCTTATTTGAAAATAGTCCAGTTCTAAATAATTTTATTTCATTTCTGATTTTATATTTTTTTTTTTCTATTTTTTTTTAATTGTGCCATTTTCTGTATTTACACAAGCCAGAACTGTTCAGATAAACACACCAGGCAGAGATGATGAAAACAATGATTTCTTTATGGCACCATAGCCAGAGTAAGGTTATCTTCCTCTTATTAAACTAGTCAGTATGTCAGCCAGAACTCAACCATAAAGCAATATGGAACTGCTGTGTTGTTAATGAAACAGCGAGCAAAAGCAAGTATAATTTAAGGTTACATTTTTGATTATTAATTTTGTTGAATGAATTGAAACATAGAGAAAATCCTCTGTAATTTTTCCCAGAAATCCATAAATATGGCGAAGACTCCCTGAAATTTACTAAAGTCAAAAACAATTTTTTGACTTTTTTTTTATGGTTTTTCATCAGAAAATTGGGTTAAAGTAGGCAAAAGGGTAAAAAATGATGTTTTTGATCTTTTTGCCTCCATTTTTAGCCTTTTTTCAGCCATTTTTCACTTGTTTTTTTCCTATCGGGCAAAAAATGGGCAAACATGGGGGCAAAAAGGTCAAAAATGTAATTTTGTACTTTTTCACCCATTTTCAGGCAAAAATCTTGTGAAAAGGTTGAAAAAAATCATTTTTGACTTTAGTAAATTCAAGCACTTAAATAAACAACCTTCCTTTCTGTTGATTAGATGTCCTCAGTACTCCTTCAATACTCCTGTTACATCATTGATCTGCCTAGGACTGGTGTCTACCATTCTGTTTTCTTGGTGAACAGATCAAATACATCGATTACTAAAGTACAACTTAGCACTTCCGAACCTTAACATTCAGTTACAAAGATGAAAAGCCGAGAACACTGGTTGCACTTTTAGTATATTTGTATAGTGTTAGTGTTGGCAAATCTACTGCACAGAACTTCCATCCGAATCAGTTTCCCCCCCCCCCCCCCCCCCCCCCCCCCCCCCCCCCCCCGCCATTGCAAACAAGTAGTTGGGTCTCCAATATGTTACTATAAATTGCCCTGTTAAATTGCCTGGTAGCCAGTAGACCTTCAGTTTAATTGATCACTACTCTGAAACCTATTTATGACAGCCCAGGTGGTTCCCTGAGCTGGTGGTTTGGGAACCACCTGGGCTGGTGGTTCCCAACCCAGGTAGTGTGCTGAGCTGGATCCCACCTCTCATGAGTAACATGTATACCCCCTGTTTGTGCCCACTGAGGATGCCCACTGAGGATGCCCACTGATAGTGCCCACTGATGATGTAGTTAGTCATCCTTGCACCTGCCCAATACTTGGTAAAGAAGGTAGAAAATGGTGACCACTGGGGTAAATAAAAGAGCACAGAGCACTCAATTAAATTTTATTTTTTCTTATACTTGCCTTGGAGATTATGTTTCTGAATCCAGTTAGACTCAAAGTTCTGCTGTTTTTGCTATGTCCGGTCAATCAGAGAGGTCTGATAACAAGTCAGCTTGTTCAGCATAAATAATTTTGTTTAAAAATAATTGACTTTTTTTGATCTCTTTATAATTGTAAATTATATTCAAACATATCAAATCAACTAACCAATCAAGTGTTCATTATTGTTCAAAGTGTTTCTTTTCACTTTCCTAGAAAGACATGGATGTTATTAATCCTACAAGGATGTCACATTTATGAATGCATGTGAGTTTGATCCAGCAGATGGGGTTCTTTCTCCTAACGTTCCAGCTTCCCCCTGCTTCAAGAAGAACTTTGGCAATCTTGAAATAAATGAAAAACGAATGCTCCACTGGCTTCTGTGTGTACGCTGAATAAGTTCTCTGTTCTGACAGCTAAATTGAGGACAGCTCAGTGTGATTTGAAGCGATATCTCTCTAAATTACCATTTGACTTTGATAAAATATATCACTATTAATTCCATTCTCTCCAAGACATTCCTGTAAGGCAGGAGAGCTTTCATTCATGCAGTATCATAGTGATGTTAGCTGGAAGAAACAGTTTGCAGATATTAAAATAATGGAATTGATATAGCTAAATGAATACTTCTTTTTGAAAGATGGACAGGTGTATCTATGTGGCGCTACTGAATATTTCAGAATATTCCATAGGAACCATAACATAAAACCATTACAATTTTAAGAGAAGGCAGAAAAACACCCCAGAATTCTATCCAGTGTGTGGTAGATCCAGAAGAAGAAAAAAATACCATGCTCCAAGCTCCTAATTTCATTCCAACCTCAGTTAGAGTTTGAGAATGAGATATGCAGGGATGTTTTACTCTTCTAACATTTCTTTTTAAAATAGCATTGGTTCCCAGCTTGGTTTAACCATCTTCCAGAGCTTCTAATGTCACACTAATTTATCGATGCATTCCTGATGGATATTCCCCCATCAATGGGTAATCATAATATGATAGGTCTTTTCTGAAATGCCCAGAAAACTCAGTGTTGCAGTAAGGAAAAGAAGATGAGGAGTGAGCTCACCTCTAGAGCTTCCCATGTGTGTAGTCTTTCTTCAGAGTTGACAAAATTATATTTATATGCAGTGCGTAGTTAGTAAAGATAGGGTAGTCAATAGCCAATTGGTGGACCAAAGCTAAATCACTTGAACACTTGACTAGTTAGGTTAGAGCACTTAAAAATGGACTCGGTATGTAGCTCCAAGAAGACCCCAGTATGGAGAGATATAGCCCTTAAGGACTTGTCCAAGAAAGAGCATTGAGCAGCTTGAAGTTCTCAGTATTCTAATATACCAGGCATTTCTTGGAGTCCAGTTTTCTTTAAAGGAGACCTAAAGTTAAAAAATAAAAAACGACAGTTAAAATACTTACCTTATACTGAGCCAATTGATTACAGTCACATCATGAGTTGTGTTGTAATTCTCTTGTACCCGATACTTCCCCCGGTGCCTCCTGCACAACGTGTGGCTGACACAGAAGCCAGCGTGCAGCTCCTTCTTTTCCTTCTCTGACTTCTACATCATCATGCTCATTGCAGGGAGCGTTCTCATTGGCCCCCACAATGAACGTGATGATGGTTAAGCCCTGTAACACCACAGGTGTTACAGGGTGGGAGGAACTGTGGCACTAGCTGCCAGTCAGCCAACACTGTAAGAACAAAAACGATGTCCTTGGCACTCCCAAAGGTAAAAGCAAGAGCTTTATTGTATCAAATTTTAAAAACAAGATCCTCAGAAGTAAAAACAATTCATAAACGATGATAAGGGCACCCCCTAACGCGTTTCGCGCTAGGGCGCTTAATCATGACCTATGATATCACATGGTGAATCTTACATCACTGTTATAATGGCTGTGGAGAGTAAGAAAATCATTGCTTCCATATGAATTGTACCACTGTTCCATTGCAAATTAATACAGAAAATGTGATAAATAAATTTACTGAAAATGAATATTCAGTCATTTGGTAAGATTTTTTCCACTATCCACTCCTCACAATAAGTTATTTATTTACTTTTTACTAATCTAATGGATCTAGAATAATAAAGGCATTTCTCTGAATGGTTTCCATGGGTTACTGGACTAGGTAGATATTCTACTCCCAATGTTGCTGTATAATATTCAGCTGACCTAATATTTTTGTACTTTGCTCCTTACACTGGACCATTTCCTGGGACTGATATGTATTAAGTAAAGTTGCCTTTGAAGTTATATGTAGTAAAACAAGTAGTGATTGTCCAGATTCAGAAATTCAAAGCTACTGATTACCAGCTGATGTAAATTAAGGTCATAGATCCTGATGGTAAGTGTAGTGCTGGGATCCCATCTTTTCATGTTAAAGTAAGAATTAGATCCTATTTGTCAGTTCCACCCACTCCAATGGGATATGAACAAACATCCAATTCGAGAATTATTTTGTACCCGTAAACTCCACCCGAGGATCCAAGACCCAGTAGGCATAGACAATTATGGTCTCTTTGTAATTTAATAAACTCGAAAAGACCCAATTTCATCTTTTCAAATTTATTCCTGCGAGATCTCGATCGAGTTTTTCAATCAGAGTTTTTGTTGAAAAGATAGCCATACTACTAATGTAAAGTACGAACTACTAATGTAAAGTACGTACTATTAATGTAAAGTACGTACTATTAATGTAAAGTATACTATTAATGTAAAGTATGGCTACCTTTTCAGTGAAAAATCCGATCGATATTTACCACGAGAATCAGACAAATAGTTTAAAACTGCCACACTTTACAGTGATTTCAATAAGATTCCTCTTCCATTTCAGACTGAGGTCAACATTCTTTTTCGATGGGTCATCCAGGACCAACTCTATAGGGAATTATGGGTTTTTGACCAGCCTAAAGCAGACAAGCACTTAACAGCTTTCTAAATAGGTGAAAACAAAGTTGATATATTTATACAATTTCCTCAGAATGAACAAGTCGAAAAACTTGAAAAGCACACAGAAGACAGATACTGATCTGCATCAAAGAACCGAAGGAGGGCACCTGAAACACTCACTATTTAACTCTCCTCGTGCCAGAAAAGAGTGGCAATTGGCATTAGGGATGTAATATCTCCTGTTGCTTAGTAGGTTTGATTATGCCAAATAGCATGGACATCATCAGTATTCATCCAGGATCTCTCAGAACCAGTCAACAAGGTAATGTAAATTATTTTGTAATCAAATGCTTATTAAAGGGAAAAATTAACTTAAAACACAACCTTTCTAAGACAAAACAAAAGTCACTTCAAAAATAGCAATTTTCACAGGGAAAAGTCCTTGGTCAAAAACACAGTGGGTAACTACACCCCATAAAGATTTAGTTAACAAATACAGAGTATTTGGGTTGTCTTCTTGGGGGTTTCACAGTACTGCAAAGCCAAGTTGTTTAGCAGAGTCTTTAACCACTAGTCCCTGTTTCTCTCACAAGGATTTTCAGCCTCAGCCACATTAATCCCTTTCTGTCTTCCAAGTCTAACCCACCCCCAACTGGCTCTCCCAGCTGCCTTTTATTCAGGCTCTAGCTTGCAGCTGGGGTAACTTACAAAACCTGGACTGATTTCCAGAAGTATGTCTGCATAACTGGGGCAAAATACCTCCCAGCAAATACAACACCCTCACACATGTTATTGAGATGGGAGTTAAAGTTTTTAAACATTTCTATCTTTTTAGGCTGCATTAGACTTCTTCCAGATAATGGTATTTAAATAACCAAAATCACACCTGACCAACTTTGTGTCTGAGAGCAACATCATTACAACTTCTAATTCCTTTCAGTACTTTATGTTTGCCCCAATGTGCAATTTAATTTACCCTACTGTAACCTTAATTGCATAATCTACTTCTTTACAATTTCAAAAAACATTATTGGATTGAGACTTAGAAATCTGGGATAAAATGAGATTTAAAAATTGTCAATGTTTTGTTTTGTGTCCACATCCGCTTTTGTTTTCAAGAGCTCTGGAAGGGTTGCTGGATTGTCTAGAGCTCGGAATTATACTAGGGAATCTCCCTCACTCCTGACAGCACCACCACTTTGCTATTTGAGTCCCGGACTACAAAACCAATTTCTGTGCATGCTGTCCCTTAGGCTGGTGCTGAACCTGTGGCTACACACCAATTTGCTTGCACCTGACTGTATATTGCTAAGTTAAAGTTTTATTGTGTCCACAATATGTTTCTGGCTACACAGGTCCGATAAACACAGGCTTCACTTGATAAAGGGCCTGCAACATGTTGTGGACACAATAAACTTTTGCAGCAGAGTCTGTAGTTCAGCGATTTCTTCCATATCAAAATTTTAACAAATTACTATTAGTGGAAACAGAACGGCAGGAAGAAACACACCCTGGAAGTATTGCTATAGCACATTTTCCATTATATTGCTAACATACCCAGAATTCTAGATACATGTGTTCCTCTTCCTCTGTAAATGAAAGAACAACTGAGGATATATCACCCAGCGTTGGGTAAGCGAACAGGAACTCAACAAGCTTGTCCTTGCCATAAATACGTATATTATAGTATATATCTCATATATTATTTCATACCCCTTTGGTTAAAAAAATGTGCCTATGAATTTGTTCGCTTCAGTACTATTTGTACACACTACTGACTTTTCAAACAATTAAGGAAACTTTAGAAATTCCTATGAAACTGACATATTTTTACTTTGTTCTGGATTTTCACTTACAATAGGCAACATTCTGTTTGATTAGGGAACACGGGCAAAATGTATTAAAATTGTAAATATTACCGAAATCGCGATATCGAACGACTTTTACCAATATCGATATTGCCGATATCGCAATATCGATATTACTGATATCGCGATATCAATAAACTTGTGATATCATATCGGTAAAAGTCTTTCGATATCGTAATATCGTGTTTTATGTTTTTAATAAATTTCGCCCTTTTAAGAGTGAAATTTAATAAAGTCAGAAAGACAGCTCTCTGTCTTTCCGAGTTTATCGCGTGAAATCTCACGTTCCCGCAAGATTACCGTGGGAGTTTTTTTTTCTATCTTGATTTTTCAATACTTTGCAATAGAAAGGTAGTCATACTTCTAATGGCTCAGGGGCTGAGTGGAGTTTTTGGTGGTCCCCAGCAGAAGCAGATAATAGATTAGATTACGTCCACAAAATCCAACCACTAACTTGGTGTAATGCTATTTTTAACTTTTATAGACCCTGCCTACATCCTGAATGCTTCTGTTTATAGACTGGGGAATCAGCCTCCCAGTCATAGCAACAGGAATCACATTATTTCTACAGTAATACATAACTCCACTAGGTGTGTCTATTGCCACATTAATAATAATTACATTAGTCCATACTTATTTAATAGTAGTAGGAAATGGAGTATAACCAGGTAGAAATAAACTGCACCTTGGTTACCAGGTAGAAATAAACTGCACCTTGGTTACCAGGTAGAAATAAACTGCACCTTGGTTACCAGGTAGAAATGAACTGCACCTTGGTTATACACATAGGCAGTGAATACATTTGAAGTTCTTTACTGCTTGCATACTCTGTATAGCTTAGTTAGATATTCTTATCAGGCCCATCCTATGAGACCATGAGCTATCCTGTAAAATTAAAGAGACAGCAATCAGTAAATTCCTTGTCACTTTCAAAGTAAACTGTTCCTAGAGATATACAAAGGAGGGCTAACTGTGTCCAGAAATGGCTACACCATCTCATTTATTCACTCTTGATTTTTTATAATCACATCATGCCTTACTTGAAACATATTAGAGGCCCTCCTAAAATCCAGTAGACTTATCTATATGATGCTCAAAGAACACAGCCTTTTAGGTGTCTCTCCTAAGTGCATGTCATTTCTCGTAAACATGAGTTATGGCTCTGTATGGTTCCTTAGAGAAAACAGAGCAGAACAGATTTCCAGAGCCAGATTTTAGTGCTGTACCCGAGGCTTGGTAATATAGTTACTGAAGGGAAACTGCTATCTGCAGCTACAGTAAATATCCTTGTGGGAGTGAGGGACAGACAAGGAGAAGGAAGAAAGTCATAGCTTACGGCTTCGGAATATGTCCTGGAAGATGTTTAAAAGCAATAGCAGAGGATGGGAAAAATGATAGACCCCTCAAATGTATGTGCAGCCATTAAGCCCACCTGTTTTGCTGTTATTCTTAGGCCTTGTAATGAACATTTTACTGGCTTTAGAAATAAGATTCATAGCCTATGCATGTGTCCTTCACAGATCTATAAAAAAAGTGGAATTCTGTGTAAGAGGAACAATGACCAAACAATGAATGAGTATAGTTGAAAGAACGGCAGCCATAAAACTGGATACTCTTTTAGAAGAAATATCTTAATGAACACAATCATTTTCATAGTGTAACATAGGTCATACTGCCAGTGTCACAGAGGGAACATAAAAATAGTATAAAAAATAAGTTAGACAGTCCTCAGTGGTCTAACATTCCAGTTCTTTTAACTTGACATTAAGTGACAATTTTAAAGTCGCGACTGCGACAATATTCTCATTATAAATATGCAACTGTGACGGTAGCAGTCTATTGCAACTGTCTTTAGATGGCAAATTCACACCTTTATGCAACAATTCAGACTTTAGCCAATAATCCCCACCCCCCATGACTGGCCAGGTGCTATACGTCAGAACTTTGGAGGAACTCCATCAGATGATCTGTAGGTCACGGAGATTGACCGGTGTAGTCAAATTTAAGGAAGCCTGATGAGAGGAAAGATAAGTTACATGATCCCTGAGTTCCTGGGGTCATTTACAAGCAAGTGCATATAATGAAATGGTGGGAATTAGCAGGTGCTACTGTGTGCAAATGCCTTTAGTAGCAACATGATGTGATGAAAGCTTTGTACTTTTTTGAAGCTCATTAAATATCAAATTGATAGTCAAACCAATTCTAGTTCCGGAGAGGTTTGCAAGATTGGACAGATCTGATTTCCTCAAATCACACAAGTATTTTTTTCGTTTGTTTTTGCACTTCTGCATATCCTTTGCAGGTGATCCTGTGATGTTTTGAAGTATATTATTCCATGGTGGCACTGTGGTGGATTGTCCCCTTTGGCAGAAGCTGCTGAAGGAATATTGGACTCTTTGTACTGCCCGATCTCACGCTTTAGGAGGACGATAAATTACCAAGCTGCTTTGTTGCTTTGTGGAGCGCTGTACTTTTTAACAATATTTCTTCTGAGGTTTTTAGAGGTTATTGTTTTCATACACATATAAATCACACAAGTAAGTGTATCCAGTACTGTATTCCTTCTATAGGGCAGGTGGCAAGCCAAGGGATGCTTAGCATCAGAACTGGAACCATTTTATACAAAAAATATGTACTTTGTCTCCCGAATAAATATCTCCCATGATGGATTTCACTAAACCTTGCATTCTGTATCCTTATACCTGCTTTATTATAAAAGCTCCCCCAGTTTAAACACTTTATATTTCGATTGGCACGAATACCCAGTTATCTCTCTTGTTTTGTCCAAAACATATTAAAAAAAAAAAGGCAAGCGAATATAATCTACACTTGAGAAAAGATTTTTCTTTTAAAGGTATTTTCTGTTCTTCACTGGCATAACCTGAACCCATTAGCAGAATTGCACGTTGATATTTATAGTGTACCACAAGCTGAGAAACAGCTCACCCTCTATGAGCCATTTAATGTACCCATGTCTGCTATGAAAAACTTAAACATATTCTTGTTTCTGTGAAATCTTCTTTGCTTAGTTCAAAAAAAGTTTTTGGCTTTCTTTTAGAAGGAATTTCAAGTCAATAACTTGAGGTTAGCTCTGCGTAATGCAGAAACAAACAACTTGAGGAGATGATCGAGCTCTTAATTAACCTTTCCTTTCCAATTTTAACATATAATTCTGTTGTAATAAAGAATGGATCACATCCTGGCACAGTCTGTAAGCAACTTCATACAAACCCAAAAGCCTCCAGAGAAAACATTTTTAAAGCCGATTTCTTTTTCATTAAAGTTTTAGTAATTACATAATTGGAAGTGTGACACGGACCACTTATCTGGTGTTGGTGTGACTGAAAATTAACAAGAAGTAACTTACAGTTTCAATTCAGGCAAATAATGCCCAAAGTGAATGTTCCAAAATATGTCTGGGAAATGGACCATACGGATTTAAACTTACTGAGGTAAAAGTTTGTGACAAGCAACAAGCTGAACTCCAGCACTCTGTGATTTCTACTGAATCACCCATGGCTATTCTATAATGACCTGATAGCTTTAACGCAATTTAGATTAGCAAATTCTGCTAATTCAGTGTTGCTACCTATGTTTTCCCTACTGATGAACCATGGGCATTGAGGTTGCCCCTAGCTAAAGATGTATTTCCTTTAGATATCTGTGCTAAAGTCAAATTTGGAGACTCTTGCCTTAGCTGGTATACCAAGAGCAGTTTAACCCTTAAAAAGGTTATAGTAGGTGTGATATTTTAAGGACAACCCAAGGTTATCCAACTCTGCTACGTGAAAGAATTATGGAGTTACAACACCAGTAGGTTCTAAATGATTTGCATCCACTCGAGGAACCAAGAACCAGAGGTGGGTATAGCTTCGCAGATTGCGCTTATACCACTGCAGGTTTCAAGAGGACCTGGGGCAGTGAAATCTTATTTTACTGTAAGATGTGTTGCTGCTAATTAATAATATTAAAGTTATTAGTTTTACTAAAGCATTCATCGGTGGTTGTGCTAATAAAGGGCACACAGCTGCTCTTTCCAATTTTGTAAATGGGTAACCACCCGCTGGTGGAGACTGGCCAAATGATAATATGCAGTAGATTCAGGAGAGTGATCGGTATCCATCATCAAAGGGTCTTCACATGCAATGGATGGTCTTGCAAAGCATTGCCTGGACTTAGATGCACTAAGATTAGGTGCATAAAATCATAACTGCTACTACATGGGCAAAGAATACTGCATATCCATAAATTAAAGATTAATACAGAGTCCACTAATTCTTCTCCTGTAATAACAGATTAATAATACAGTCCTCTAATGTGTTTCCTTGTGTTACTTTTAAGACAGTAAGAAAATAAAATGATTAGCATATGTTATATTTTTTTTAAAAGAAATCCTTACACTCATTCAGCCATATCTGCTGTATTTTATTATGTAGGTTTACATCTTTCAGACAAACTCATTTTAGCATGGACCTTTCTGTGGCTTTGAATATTGTAAAAATGCAGTGTATGACGATTGGGTATATGGACAGTATGGGAGAAGCAGTGTGTGTGTGTGTGTGTGTAGGTATCTGGAGCATAAACACAGTTACTCTGTGAACCAAGTTAGGAACAAAGTGCTTTGTCCCTTAGGCCACACCCAATAAATGACCACACCCCTTTGTAAAAATAATAACAGACTAAAGTATTCATGGCATTGCAGTGATTTATGGCTCACAATTTCATTAGAAGAAACATCGCATGTCAGGCTCAATTTTTGAATATAATAAAATTACTTCTTAGAATTTACACATCTGATCCCCCATCCCAATCTCCCCCTCCCCCACTTATGTCCTTGACTAGGAGAGAGTCATCCGTCTGTCTGATCCACCTGTAGTTACTTGCCTCTTGTTCCTAGTGGGAAGTCTGGCACTGATACTGGAACATCTGCAAAACATCTTGAGAGGTAAACCACGATTGAGAAAAACTCTGAGTTGTCACAAAGAGTTCAACAGCACTAGGCTGAAAACATTTCCCAACTGTTACTGATGTTTATTTTGAATCTTGCCAAGAAAATGTGTATCCTACATAAATATTGAATAAATCCATTTGTGTTTAGAAAGATGAAACCTGATTGTCTACATTGCCTCTTGAAAAGACGCGTGCCATACAATGAATCCTTACAGCTTACAGCTATATCATATTTTTTCAAGTTAATTAGTATTTTCTTCCTAACTGAAATTGCCCGGAATTTAAAATGTATTAAATTAAGGCCAGGGCAGCCTATAAAATGTATCTCAGAAGAAACTGGTGAAGTAAGACTAGCTCAACTTGATGAAGTCTATTTCATACTGAATTCACTATTTATGAAAATTCCATTTTATATCACATCAAACAATATGAATTATCAATGGACAAAAATTGGATCAGACCCTCTTCAATGACCACTAAAGCGAGGGCATTCTATAAACTGCATTTCAGTAGAATGTGGTGAAGGAAGACCGGAGCAACTTGTTGAGTCTATATCCTACTGAATTCAATATTCCATTTTGTATCACATCAAACAATACTAATTATCAATGGACAAAAATTGGATCAGACCCTCTTCAATGACCACTAAAGCGAGGGCATTCTATAAACTGTATTTCAGTATAATGTGGTGAAGGAAGACCGGAGCAACGTGTTGAGTCTATATCCTACTGAATTCAATATTCCATTTTGTATCACATCAAACAATACGAATTATCAATGGACAAAAATGAGGTCAACCACTGTTCAATGACAACTAACGGGATTTCCTGAAATTCAATTTAGCCAATGGACAATGACATGAGTATAACCTTTTACTTTCAAATTTCTAGAAAAAAAAACTAATAAAATATTCATCTCAGAAAAAAGTGTTGAAAGTAGCGCCAAATATTGTTTTCTCCTACTGAACTTCAAATCGGAAAGCATGAGCGGATTACAGACGTAAGCAATCGTGTTAATAAACACCCACAGATAATGGTATGCCGTAACAAGACAGATTGAATAATGTAATGAAGAAATTTAGTAACAGTGCGAGACTATTTTCTGCACATCCTCACAGCAGTGTGCATGGATAATGAGCAGAAGAGATTAAAAAATAACATTGCCATCTTTATAGAAATTATAAGCTCCACATAATTTCTAGATGTCGTTCAAATTGCTTTGCCTGAGACGACAAAAAAAAACACCTAAAACACATCTTCTCTCATGTATTGTAAATACAAAAAAAATAGGATAAATAAGATATATTATCAACAGGACTTTCCTAGAGCGAGATAGATCATTACCAATACTTACCCATTTGTGTTTCTTAATAGAACAGAATGTTAAAGTATCATTCACTCTCACCTGGTTTCCGATGTCCTTTTGTGGTTTGTTTCATTTCAGTGAAGCGACGAAACATCACTATTGTATATTATTCATGTAACATGTTAGAATAAAAATAGACTGAGGCAACCAGTGAACACTCATTAATACCTTGTTAACACCAATATAAAACATGAATCATTTCTGTTCAATCTTTTGACTAAGAAATAGTTAAAGGGATTGTGTCATCATACAAATATAGATTTGTGTTTAATCATTTCTACAAGCTTAAAGGAGTACTAAACTTTTTTGTCTAGGGGTGAGTCTTAAGTAGAGGGCAGGGGAGAACTTACCAATCCCTTCCTTTGCTCCAGCACTGACTCCTACTTTAAACTGTGCTGTTTCTATGGTTACAGCATCGCAATCATCTTCTTGTTCATGCCATTTCTTCTGCATACGCTCAGAAAACAAAAATCACCAATGCTGAAGGGGAAAACATTGCAGCATTGCAGGAAAATAGGCTGAACTAGATGGATTTGTGTCTTTTTTCAGCCTTATAAACTATGTTACTATAGGAAGTGAAGAAGATCAAGGTGCTTAAACAGAAGAAAAGAAGATGATCAGCTGGAGCGGTGGAAGCGATCGGTAGGTATTTCTCCCCTCTCCCTTTAAGACTAATCCCTAGACAAAAAAAACAAGCTTAGTTCCCCTTTGTTTTTGGATCCTACTCATCCATGGGGATCCCTTCAGGAAGCCCCCCCTACTGACACTGTATGTCCTCAGCTAAGCTGGCATTTCATAACATGCCCATGTGACTATGTAGTTTTATAATAAAATTGCTACTCCAAATAGTGAAAAAGTAGCATCTCTAATCAGACCAAGATAATTTTTTCTTCTAAATCTCCACTGTCCCACTTTAGGTACATTCCCAATTACTAGGATATGTGCACTGCTGTTGTGTCAGACTTTATTCCAATTCACAAGGTTACTCTGCTGCGCACAATGGAAATCAATGCTTCACCGCTATGAGTAATTAAACAGTAATTAAACAGGCATTCACAGATCACAAAGCTGAAGACTTTCAGTTCGGAATCTGTAAAACGTTGACTGATGATGACGTTATGTCAACTTGGAACTGGATTTCTGATCTTCATATGTTTCCACCTTTGCCTGCCTAATTGATCCGACTCTACAAGTTGAAAGTTGAGAGGAGCGAGGGAGGCCACGCTAGATCTTCAGATGTTTTCTATCAGCAACGTGATATTATGGATTATCTCAATTATAGCCAGCTTCACTATTGCAGAGACAGATGGCCATTGTCTTAAAAAAAATACTCATGTTTGAGGAGAAAACCATTCAGAAACATTATCATCTCTGTGCATTCTGCACTTGTGATCTAAGGTAACGAATGGGTAATACTTGTGAGAAAATCAGTCAGTAGTGCAGGTAAACTAGGGATAGATGCTGAAGAACTGTTTTCATCTCCTTCTATGCTGAGAACAACAACACTCTGTACTAAGATGTGCAGTACACAATGCAATAGGATTTCAACTTAAAAGGACAGAAACCCCACACAAGTTATTTAGCTATTTAGCTTTAAAAATTGGGACTTAGGGCACACTTCCTGTATATGCTTTGTGTAAAGCGCCATAGGAAACAATGGGACTGGGTGAGGTCTGTTTAACAAAATGGTTGCTATCAGTAAAGATAAAAACAGACAGAAAGCAATGAAATTCGTGAATTTAACTTCAAAGATAACATTTTTACAAGTTCTGTATGTGGATAACTGCCATGCTAAATCTTACAGGAATTTTTCTTTTTTTTAGTGTTACGGGTCCTTTAAGAATCCAGTCTTCATGAGTGAAGTCAGGGAGGTGCTGATATCAGTTCTCAGATAATTGGTGATGAAGAAGAAAGTGATAAAGATGAGCCCTTAATCTTTACAACTTCAAAGCAATTTGTGATCAGATAGTCTCATTAGATCATCCTCATTTTATAAGATGTCACTTTAGCTTGACTGAACAGTACTCGGGAGTTAGCATGTGTAAGTATGATTGTGTATGAATTCACCAAGCAATGATAACTTCACAAGGCCCCTTAAATCCTAAAGTGTAGCTAGGCTTTCAATTACAATCTAGGGAATTGTGCAGTGAGGATACTATGATTATATGAACTGACTAGGTTGGTAAAATACAGTAACATTTTGGGCCTTATTGACTAAAGGCCAAATAGTCACATATAGCTCTGAATTTCCATCCATTCGCCTCTTCCCAATGTTCACCTATTGGGCAAACTGTGCAGTGTGGCAAATACGCATCTAAATCAGGCGACTATGATAGTTGCAATCTTACGGAGCACTTGACTAAGCAGTAGAGTGTGTTGAAGGAGCAAATGCAACCAGGTGTACTGCTCCAAATTCACCCATTTGATTTTGCCTCATTAGAGTGGCAAATTGTTCTGAATTGGCAAAATCAAACAGGTGAATTCAGAACACTCCTTTGCTTAGTCACTAGAAGCAGTATCTGTGCACGCGTATGCAAAATTATGCAAAGAGCTCCGTAACATTGTGACTCTCTCAGTCACCTGAATTGGTCACGTATTCACCATTTCACAGAGTTTGCTCATTAAGAGAACATGAGGAAGTGGAGAATAGACACAAATTCATAGCTCTTCGTGACTAGACTTTAGTTGAGGCCCAAAATTGATAACAAAGAAAGAACAGATTACAGGAGATCAATTTGTCTAAATATACAATCTGACTGCACAATGCACGCAACATAAAAGACAGTGAAGACCAAGAAAAATAAAGTGTAAAACACCCCCTTACATGAATATGTTTTTATTGGAGTGATGCTATGACTGACTAACTGCACACATACAGAGAGACAATGAATGCGCATGACTTTAATAGAATGGAACACAAAAATGAGAATTTAGTTGAATAGTTTATATAAGCTTTCCACCAGGAAACAGCACCTCATTTCAGTAAGCCCCTTGCCACTAACAAGAAATTTTAGTTTAAAAGCATTTAAGGGAAATAACTTGAGAACATTCAGCCTATATAAGTACTTAAAAGACCATTTGGGAACATTGTTAGAATTCGGTTCCCAAATGATCCCAAATGGCCTCTTAAAGATCTTATATAGGCTGAATGTTCTTAGTATCTCAAATGACTTTATTTCCCTCAAATGCTTTAAACTAGAATTTCTTATTAGGGGTTAGGACATGCCAGGACTGAGTTAAGTGGTGGCTCATTTATACTTTTCATACTATGGAAATAAATCTAACGCTGACTGCATAACACATTTTTCTAAACACAGAATGCTGATCAACGAACATAAAAGTTAAAATATAGATCAATTAAAATAAAGAAAGCAAGTGCTTCCTAGTTTAGCAAACCTTTAATACATATAATGACTTGGATGAAAATGTGTATTATTTTGCCAGATATTTTGAATATTATAGCTAGAGTAAGATTGTGGTTATGGGAAGAGGGGGAAATGGTTTGGCTCATCTGAAAGCAGAAATCAGCCCAGACTGTTGGTGATGAAGGAGAAACAGAAGAAATAAACATGGAATTCGGAGAGATGATATATTAGGTGTGGGTGAAAAAAGTTATAAAGGTGTAGGCAGAACTTAGATTATATAGACATATAATTCTTTTGAAGATATATTAATGGTTGTTGATGAAGGTTCCCTGGATTGTTGATGTTATAGTAGGCAGAATGAAAAAAACCTTCTCTGTTTTTCACAAATTGCACATACCACCCTATTTAGTGGCTATGAGGCAAGCATTCTAAACTAACACCAGCTTCTGACATGTGCAAACATGAGCATTACTCCCTCAGTGTCATATTGGAGTGCTGGCACCCACCATGAACCAGAGATCGGGAGCCCACCAGAAAACAAGAGATCAGGAGCCCACCAGAAAATCAGAGATCAGAAGCCCACCAGGAAACAAGAGACCAGGGTCCCACCAGTAAACAAGAGATCAGGAGATCAGGAGCCCACCAGGAAAAGGGAGATCAGGGCCCACTGGGAAGCAAGAGATCAGAAGCCCACCAGGAAACAAGAGATCAGGAACCCATTAAGAAACAAGAGATTAGGGGCTCAGGAGGAATTAATAGATCAGGGGTTCACTAAGCAAAATATGTTTTTCTTGTCTCTTCATTTCCTTTTTCATTTCCTATGATTTAATTGTATTCAAACTCTTTTTTGTCTTCAAACCTTTACCTCTTTTACTCTAGAATATGATGGTGCAGTTTGAAAATGCAAGAGGTCCCACTGAGGCCTGGGCCCAATGGTAGTTTTCCTTCTGTCCTGTTTGGCCAGTTTGACTCTTCTCACTTATTTCATAGACACTAAGGTTCTTATTGAACAAAGGCCAAATAGTCTCGTGAAGCTCAGATTTCGCATCAATTTTCCACTTCCTCATGTTTGCTTATTAGACAAACTCTGCAATGTGGTGAATACCTGACCAATTCAGGCAACGATGATAGTCATGATCTTATGGAGCACTTCACATCACTTTGTGTGGGCATGCACAGACACTTCTACTATTGGCTATATGGCATAGTGTGCCAAAGGAGAGAATGCAATTTGATGTACGGCTCCGAATTCACCCATTTGACTTGACCACATCAGACTGGTGAATTGGGGGGCTGATGGCAGGACTACAAATTTTACTTCTATCCAATTAACTATGCCACATAAAGCATATGACAGTGAACGCCACTGTCAGCTTGTTTGCCCAGACTATTTGGTGCTTAGTCAGTAATGGAAAGTGAATTTGTGACTATTTTGAAGATGAAACTTGAATTGTAACTAAGTGAATTCATTATGTGAATTCACCCTTTAGTCAATCATTCCCTAAATAGGGTCGTATGTGAATTTGTGTGGTTTGGGGTAGGGGAGCTTGATGATGGTGGGGCTAAATTGTAATGAAGCCCAACCCTAGCATTTCTAGGCACCTCAAATTTAAAAATGACTTACTTTTGTCTGATAATGTTTATGATTCCTTAAATAAATACTGAAGAAAAGAGAGTAAAGATATATTCTAGCAGGGTGAATGAGTGGGTGGAACAGCCAAGCCTGTTTACATTGCACATATCAGTAATGATGTTAATTAGAAATTAAACACATCTCTGTACATCAGTGCTGGCTCATCTATTAGTTAAAAAAAAGGCAGTTGCCTAAGGCCCCCTACATTAAAAGTCCCCTAGAGATTATGTTTATCTCTTTACATTTACTTAATACTCTGTTTACATCAATACCCCAAAGTCTTTATATGTCATGGTGGCTTTGTAAAAGCAGTAATATCTGAATATTAAAGAAATACCCTAATGTTTCTTTAAGTTAGGAGACATTTCCTTAGGTCTTGCATTTCGATGAGTACATATTGTAAACACAGTTTAAAATAAGATAATCAGAGGTGTCCAGAAATTCAAATGAGAGATGACAAGCCTATTTAGTGTCTTGTTTTTCTTTTACTGAATAGTTGAACATTGCAGAATCATTTTTGGGGGGGCTGGAAATCTGTCTGATATTTGTATTTTCAGACAGTAATAATGCACTTAATGCACTTCAACAAGCTGATTGTTGCTGTCTAGTTATGGATAAAAAGCAAACAGGCTGTCTGGATCTATTATTTCCATCTAATGGACCTGCAGAACATAACTAGAATTTGGTATTCAGCTTTCAAAAATCTAATCAAAGACAGTAAGGTTTCTAAAGATTTCTATCCTGATTTTTATGTTTGTCCATGAGATAATATGAGCTGTAAAGTGTTTGTGTAAGGAGTTTATGGGGAGGTATATGTTTGTTAGTCCACAGGGCCGGGCCGAGGGGTAGGCAGGGAAGGCGGCCGCCTAGGGCATTGCAGGAGGGGGCACTATCTTGATGCTCATCCCCTCATTTACCCTGTCCCTACCTACCTACCTCTTCCGTGGCCTGGCTTTGAGAGCTTAGAGCGCTTAGCTCTACAGAAGACACAGCCAGGCAACAGAAGAGATAGGTAGGGACAAAGTAAAGGAGGAGGGGCCAGCACTAAGATAGCGCCCACCTAATTCAGAGTGTAGGAAGGAGGGAGCAGCACAGTGTGAGAGGAGGTTGTGGGGAAGCACAGTGTGGGAGGGGAATTGTGGGGGAAACACAGTGTGGGAAGGGTGCAGTGGGTGCAGCACAGTATGGGGAATGGGGGGGTTGTGGGGGAGGTAGTTCAGGGGAAAGGGAGGAAGGAAAGCAGCATGGAGGAGGGTAGCAGGGAAATTAAAGCAGCAGGGAGGGGGTCAGGGAAAAACTTTACCTCTAAGCTCTAAAGCAGTGATTTTCAACCTTTTTTGAGCCACGGCACACTTTTTACATTTACAA
>WMED01003364.1:0-22324 GCA_019650415.1 Pipa parva
CTGCCCCTCCAGCCCCAGATCTGCCCTTACAGTCCCAGTACCTGCCCCCTCAGCCCCAAATGTGCCTCTCAGCCACAGATGTGCCCCCCTGGCCCCAGATGCGCCCCAGTGCAGTTATGTATAATGAAGGATCCTCTAGTTATTTACTACCCCAAATTGAATAGTATTTAAATTGGTAATTTCAATAACATGCCACCCAAATGAAAAGGGGATTCAGAGGGTCACCATTCAAATCCTAAAGAAATAGAGGGTGATGGGTAGCAAGCATACCGTGGTCAAAAGAGAAATGCATGATTTCCTGTATGTATATTCCTCTGTAGAATTTGGAAATGATCCTTTATATTTTGGTGATGTAGTTCTGATTTTCGATGTGGTTGTTTTTTCGGCCCTACAGGGTTGCACATTGCAACCCCCAAATAAACCTATGACCTGGTTTTATTTCAAGCCCATCAGTTATTTTTCTAGGTATGACACTAGAATGACACAGAAAATGAACTTAAAATAATGTTTTCTAATAAGTACAATATAGTTTTTCCATAAACTGTGAATGATAAGCTTTGTTGATCCCCAGCTGCTAATGATGGATGCCAAGAGATATAGATAGGAACGGCGGCTGAGAGTTTAACATTCCGTGTTTAAATGTTACTATTGTGCAATAGCGAATAAAAATAGAAAAATATCATTCAAAAGTGAAATAAGAGAAATCTAAAATGAAAGACCTCAGCTCGACGTCTCCAATCTGCCATTCAATTAATATTAAAGGTAAGCTCACAATGGGTGAAGAACTATTTCTAGCACAACATGCTGCAGTTACACATTTCTACACAAGGGGTCACCTTTCTAACATGGGACATGATAAAATGCCTCTCTTCCAGGTTACATGCTGTGCCCAATGCTGTATCTTCAGTGGTTGCTTGAAATATGAGATATTATTGCAGTAATGTAAACTCCTTGATTATAAAGCACAGATCTAAGGAAGGTGGTTTATCTAACTTTCTTAGAAATTAAGGACTATGTGTTTTCTGAACATGACATGTTTGATTTTACATCCTACCCTCAGTGCTCTTCATTGTAAGCTGCTGTGAGCACAAACCCCCTCCCTTTAAATTTCCTTACTTCTAACTACATGAAAGGTGCTGCCTCTGCCCAAGGCTCCCCAGGACAAATGGGACTTGGAAGGATAGCATGTGCCTTAGGGGGAGAACACCAGCAGTGCAGGTGTGTACATAATGAGAGAGGGTGGATACAGGAGATGACTACGGAAACACACAGCAGAATAAAATAACAAAGGCTTCTGAACATGCAGAGCATACAAATCAATCCTGCAAGTCTGCCCTGCAGCACATACTTATGCTCAGACCCACCACAGGCATATACAGTATGCATATATTTCAATCAACTTCAGCCATAGCTATCACTGAACAATCCACCTTACAGTTAACAATGTGTGAGTGACATTCTTATTCACAGAATCTCCTCTGCATCTCCATCAAATGGCTCTCATTACTGGGGACAGGCCCATTATTTTTAAACCATCCCAGGGAATTATTCTCCCAAATTCTTCAAATGGACCAAATGTGCATTGGAATATATTGAAGCATTTAGTCACTTGAGGGGTGCAATGAAATCTGGAGAGATTTGCTGGCAGTAAGGAGAAACTATTGGAAAAGATGAAGTGCCTATAGATGACTCAGTTGGACTGGGATGCTGAAATCAGTAGTGGGTTTTTGCACATATTAAAATGCGTGGGTCTGTCTTCGGTAGAAAATTGCACAGTTTGTGTATGTGAGAGCGAGGGGGTTATTCACTAAGGTGCGAAGTCGACTGTCGAATTCGCAAACAGCGGATTCCCATAGCAAATCCGTGACAATTTCCCCATTGTAAAGTCGCAACAATTTTTAATGTTAATATTGCGACAATTTTCCCAAAAATAAAGTGGCGACTGCGACAATATTCTCATTATAAAGATGCGACTGCAACAGTGGCAGTTTATTGTGACTGTCTTTATCTGGCGAATTCGCACCTATACGCAACAATTCGGACTTTAGTAAATAACCCCCTCAAGTATCTTGTTAAGTGCACTCACACTTGTGGGGGAAATTTATCAAGGTAATTTCAATCTATTCGATCATATTCAACATTTTAATGATAACAAAAAAATAACGATAAATATTAATGTGTTAAATCCAGCACAAGTGACACTGTTTTCAATGGAGTTCCATCTTCTTCAATATTGTTTTTTATTGACATTTTTTTTAAACATATTCCCATTCCATCTTCGATCGATATCAATATCACTGATAAAAAAGAAATAATGTTTTTTTTAAATCTGGCGAACACTTTTCCGAGATAAATAAGGTCTTGATGGGCTTTATATACTGTATATTGATACTGGCAAAATCAAGATTTTTGCCCTATTTAGTGCTAATTCAATATTGCTATAAAAGTTGAATTTTTATTCACTGTGCTTGAAGTGCACGTTTGGGCTTTTACTTTGTGATTTAAAAAGCCTTATGATAAGGCACTATTAGGGGTCTGTTATGTTTTTGTTTGCGCTTTCTTTAGGTCACATGGTTTTCACTTTGCAAGAATTTTGGAAGATTTGATTTTTTCCAATTTTAAAGAGGCGGCAACAAGTGTGTTCACTAAGAACTTGCAAGCATCGAAAGAGAACGTTTATTAATTATTATTTTTTATTATTGGGTATCACTGTTGTACTATTCGGCGCTCCCCTTTTGGGTGTATATTGTTTGTATACACTTTGTTTTTTATTCGACTTTGATAAATATCCCCCTAAGCTTTTGTTACTGCTTCCATTTGGGACATTTGCTTTCACCTTTATCACTGGGATATGAATCTCCGTATTTCATGAGTACATTTTCTACTTCTCGTGATCTAAGCCAATTCAGTTGGTGAGGCCGAAACCAGCAGGTTTGTCTTGGCTTCCGCAGCAGCGCACTTAGGGTCCCTATCTCAATGTAGAATCCATTTTTCCCCAAGCAAATGTTTCACCTGCTTCTAATAGTTCCCATGCATCTGTTTTCATGCATTTTTGAGGAAATTTTTTTCCTGTTATTTCTATTTCTGAGCATGTATTAAAACATCACAAACAAAAGAAAAACACAAAAATGGAAAAATAACTAATTTATGCAGGGATGAGTTGCTTCTACTAAAATCAGATTTTTTATAAATATGCTAAATATATACACACCCCATAGGTGAATGATGATGTCATACAATGGCACATCCAATCAGCAATGGACTCGATGGTGACCTTAAGGGCCCCCTGTAGAGCTGTTCATAGGATCAGATACACTCCTAGTTCAAAAGAAGATAAAACTCACTGAAATATAATTGAAAGGAATGACAGAAATAGCTTTGTCATGTGAACCCACATACATACAAATAGACACACACACATGCAGGCGTTACAGTCCATTTCAATTGGTACTGGACAGACAATATGGTGGAAATCCTACCTATTCTAATCTCAGTGTCAGTGAAATCCAATCTCCCAGACAGTGTCACAAGCTAAAGGAAGGACAGATCCTGTGAGGTCTCGGATCCAGAGAAAGGTTGAAATATACAGAGGTAAATTGGGCTGTGGTGCTGCTAGTCTATGGGTAAAGGGCACTGCTGAGAATTCCAAGTGTGGGAGGGGTAAGCGCATACCAATCTCCCCAGCAGAGCATGTCCTTTCAATAGGGCATAAATCTGCTGTTGTAAATGAATATGCGTGAGCTTTCCTCATACGAACAAGACTCAGGGCCAAAATGCACGGGTTTTCATAGTGATTTCAATCTATCAATAAATAAAAAAAGTAAATAAGATTTGCCTAGGTGCAGACAAGGGTGCAATAAGGACAAAAGATCATCTGCACTTTTAAAGGAACAGTCCAATATTTAACAGCTATTTGTCCATGTAATCACTGTTATTTTGTGCAATTTAAATTTACTGTTACTATTTTCAGTGATTTTCATTTTATAGCCAATTTTCTTACAGAAGCTTCTCGTCTCTCACCTATATACTCTCCAGTTGAACCAATTAGAATCTCATGCCACAAACTTGATCCCCAGATTTTAATATTTAAAGCAAAACAAACAAACAAACAAACAGAAGCAGGTATTGTGCCACCTCTGTCAGAGTTCCCACCCGAAATTAGCAATTAGAATTCTCAAGTCTTTAATTCAAATCCCAGACTTACAGTTCCAAAGAGGTAGTAATAATGGAATGTTAAGTGAAAGGGGACCAAAAAAAAAAAACACTAAATAAAATATACTGCAAGCATATATTTAACATGGACAAATAGGCAGATAATTGTTCCTTTAATATGGATACACCCACAGACACACGCAGACTATCCAACTGATAAATGGGTGGATTTATGAACATTTTGGTTAAACAAGGAGGTTAGTTTCCAAATGGAACCTAATTCTGCAGATCTGATTAGACTGATCAATTATTCAGGTGCCAAATATCAGGTTGTGATCCAGTGTATTATGGTTTGTCAGTAACCTATATATAAGTACCTACAGATATCGGCAGACCATCTTGCTGTACAGTACAGTGTATACAAGAGCTGGCACTGGAAATCCCTAACTCAACTCAATACCACTGAACTGTGGTCAGGCTACTTGACTATTTATGTTGGACGTAGCTTTTTTAGATTTGTTCTGTATTTGCCACATTTATGGATATAAGTACAGGGGTGCAGAGTTTCCAACCACTACAAGACATCTGGGCTCTGCCACGATGACTAAGGAGAAAAGATCACTGCAATATAATGTGGTTAATGGATATGGAAAGGCTAATGCAGGGGTGTCACAAAAATACACAGTGGGCCAAAGTTAAAATTTCGGACAAACTTTGTGATCCAACCTTGATATTTATTGAAAAAAAAGTCAACAATTTAGGAATTTTTTCTTTCTCATCAGATATAAGGATGAACCTTTTCACATGGAAAAAAACAGTGGTTTCTGAAACACTGATGCACCAGCAGAGCATTCTGGGATTTGTAGTATTAGTGGTGCATGCGCTGTCTACCGGTGAGTCAGCTCTAGCAGACATTTGGTATTTTCTCGCAGGACAAATATAATTACACTGTGGGCCAGACTGACACCCCTGGGTCTGACTGGATAGAGAAGGATGGCATTATGTCATTACTGTCTAGTTGCAACCAAACATTCCAAGATAAGTTAAGCTGTCATTAAATGATTTCTTCTGTCATTAAATGATTTATGTACAAACACACACCCGCATTTACACATAACATACAAGCACACAAATACACACAGCAAGTATTTCCTAATTACGTTTAGGTCTGCAAACCTATAAAAGCACAAAGCCAAGGTGTCTGATTTTCTTGTAAATCTCATTAGTGCTTTTGTGACAACATATTTTTGACCGAGAAACTAGAAAACAAACATACTCTACACACAATTATTTTTGTATATACAGAACAATTGCCACAATCCTCCACTATTTTGAAGCATATCAACTGCAATGCTGAGTTAAAGGTTTTCACAAACAGTAAGTGTGGAAAAATGACAAATCCCATGAGAAATATTTATTTATAGGAGTTGTGAAGTGTTAATTAGAAGTGACAATAGAAATGAAGGATGATCAAAATGTTGTAAATGAGCTGGAAATATGTTTACTCAGAAAAGTAGGTTGGTTAGTAATTCTATGATGTCAAAAGTAGCTGTTTATAAGAGAATATTTTACAGCTCAGCATATAAAGAAAAAAAAAATCAATTTTTACCATGTCAGTTATTTTTGACTTGCTGATTTTTTAGCTCATACATCGAGTGAAACAAAAAAGACTTAGAATTTTTTTTTTTCATTCATTATAGTATGTGTTTGCCTAGTTTGCCAGTTTATAATAGTCTTTGGTCATTTTCTTGTTATTTTGACATTTTCACTGGCCGGTTGTCCCACAGAAGATAATGATTTATACCAGGTTTGGAGTGATGAACACTTTCGGGAACTGCGTTCGATTAGAAAATGTAAATTTTGTTAAAAAAGGTGAAAGCAATAGAGGAATCTAGCAAAACTGAAAATATGATCAAATTCTAAAAATAAACTTGATAAACAAAAATAGAAGAAACCAGAAAGAACAAGGGACAAAACACTCAGAAAAAGTCCTGTTGATGAATATGTCACAAAATGTTTGGCTAATTATAGTGAGAATGTGACGGGATATTTCAGGCAATGCAATGAAACTTGCCACTCTGCAAGGTATTCTACATCTCGCTCACAATCGCTTTCCTACTTCTGCTGGAAGCAAAATGATTGTGCATTGGAGAGTTATATAACATAACAGCGCATCACTTTCCAGGCATATTGTGTTGTAAATCAGATAGCTTTCAAACTCTGCCCTTTGTACTTAATTGTTTAAGTATATAGGAATCCCTATACACCTACACCTGTTGCCTTAAGTCCTCACACCTGGCAGATGAGAAAGGACATTTCAGATTAGTGAATAATGTTTTTGCCTTTGACTGTAATTAACGAATGAGGGGGGCAAAAATAAAAAAAGTCATAAACCTTGCTTCTGTAGCAGGACCTGTAGGGCTTCATGCTATTTAGTATTCTATAATACAGCATATGACACAGATACAAGTACACTGTTTACCCTCATTTCTACGGTAGGAAATGCATAAAACAACATTCCTTTCCAGTTTCACAGACAAATAGCATATACAACTGTTTGATCCTAAAGATTAGAATTCACTTTGGAAGCCAATGGTACCGAATACAAAACCAGAGAGAAACAGAATATCGTATAACAACCATGGAAGACATGAGTATTTCCAGTTGTGATGGTATATTATTCATACAGTAATAGTAGAATGTACTATAATAGTAGTGAGATTACATAAAGTTCATACTGTAATTAGAAAACCCACCGATATGCCTTATTTGAAATAATAATAGCGGGTGTCTGAAATCCATAAAAAATTGTCATTTTGTATACTCTGGGGGTTATTCACTTAGGTGCGAATTCGACTGTTGAATACGCAAACAGCGGATTCCCATAGCAAATCTGCGTCAATTTCCTTATTGTAAAGTCGCAACAATTTTTAATGTTAATATTGCGACAATTTTCCCATAATAAAGTCGCGACTGCGACAATATTCTCATTGTAAAAATGTGACCGTAACAGTTGCAGCCTATTGCGACTGTCTTTATCTGGCGAATTCACATCTATACGCAACAATTCGGACTTTAGTGAATAACCCACTTAATTATTAGACTTGTATTGTTGGTAATATGCTTTGTTTGTTATTAACCTGTATAAGTAAACAAGGGTAAAAACCTAGAGGCAGCTGCATTGGGCAGGGATGAGTTATAAAAAGAATCTTTATGTAAAAGTGATTAAATAGCATTTATTATGATTTTTTTGGTCATTTAATTGAAAAGGCTACATTTTAAATATTTTTTTACCAAAAGTGCCTACACCCCAAACAGTTGCCAAAAGGTTCGAATTCACATTTATTCAATTTCTGATCTTCGTATATTCAGAAAACACTGCGATGTGGCGAATTTGCAACCAATCCGGATGCTTATGGTGCTCGTGGACTTACAGAGCTCTTTGCACCACTTTGTGTGCACATTCACAGGTAAGTCACCTATTCATCAAGTGGTGGCGTCTGTCAAATGAATAAATTCTGCAAGGAGTACTGCTCTAAATTTTACAATTTGACTTCGCCATATCACAGTGGGAAATTATTGATATAATTGATTGGTTGATATTAGCTAGTGGGACATTGCGAGGCTGACATCACTGCACTTCATTGGTGGGATTCGCATCACTACTCATGACTTCAAATCCTACTGCTCTCCGGTTATGTCACACTACGCTGGAAACCGTATCCAGCGCTGCTCACTGTGAGAATTCACTGTGTAGTGAATAAGAAGTGAATTTGCAACTACTGGAGCATAGCAACCCAAAATAAAGTGAATTTGGGTTTTTATTAATAAGGCCCTTTATGCGAAAGATAACTTGTATGTGAAGTTGCAAGGCATTTTTTTTTGGTAGGCACTGAAATCAATGTATGCACAAAATAAGACAATGCATTTTGTCATACACCGGATACATTGGAGCCACCTCAGGTATAATGTCACATGTGTGAAAAATTGCAGTCCTTAAAATGAGGAAGGAAGACCAAAACTAATTTCTGTAGTAAAGTCCATGGCTGAAACCCAGGGGTGGTGTGAGCCAGGGAATGTTACTGTCTGTTTGAAGACTGCGGGTTAAGGTTGGTGGAATTTCTTTAATGCTGACCCTTGGCTCCTGCTTTTACACCTGCAAAACTAGAAGGATTTATGGATGTCTGAGGGCAAGGCATTACAGAAAGCCTATATACAAATAAACAGAGACATGGAGTTATACACAGACATGCAGACAAACAGATAGACACATGTACAGAGAAACACAGACACGCACTCATATATCACTCTCCCAGACTGCCAATTGCTAAGCTCTGGGCTGACCCTCCAGCAGTCCCTGGGAATATGTGTCAGTGGTATGAATGGATGTCTGGAGATTGCTTACTAAAACCCTTTCTGCTGAACTAGTCTAAATTCAGTTTGTGTGTATATATATATAGGGGGTTGTGTAAAAATAACCAAATTCTGTGCTTAACACTAATCTCTCATTGTTTGGAAGTCATAGATGGCTGAATGGCAGATTCCTTGCTGGCTTTCAGGGTGACGGTCATATCTATTCCAAGTTTCAGCAGTGGCAAAAAGTTATTAAAACAAACCTCAAAAACAGTGAAAGGATTTAAAAAGATTTCAACTTTAACTTTGGCCAGGCCAGAATTTATAAAGAGGTGGCAGCACAATAAAGTTGCTCCAGAAATGGCAAAACTAGAAAAATGAAAATAATAGTTTGGTGAAATGGGGGGGGGGGGGGGAAACGATGAAATTATTAACAGAGTTTAGTAGATAACGCTCTGTTCAACCCAGTAATGAGAGTATTTTTTTTCACAGTTCTTCATTAAATGAATAACTGGTGGGATGAAAACCATTCAACATTGCCGCTTTTTGACTCTCTAAAAAAAAAAAGCAGAAAACCTGGCAGCAGTAATGTTCCCTCAAGCATGCACATTGCTTGGTGTACCATTTACAGTGCAATGTGCTCAGTTACATGCCCCACAATGCAAGCTACAATGCATAACCCCCAGTTACTTCAGATACAATGCAAAGTGTTGAGCTGCATTGGGTAATATCCAAGTTACAAAGCTACATTGTACAATATTCCAGATGTAACCCAAAGTACTGAACTGGACTGTCTAATATACTGTACAAATATAATGCAAAGCTACCAGATGCATTGTCCAATATACCAGTTACAATGAAAGCACAGTTGCAATGTTTTCAGATTACTTTTCTCTGCTGACACAGCAAGTGTTCTCTGTACACTATTTTAGGGATCTTCCTTTGGAATAAAAAGTTTTTGTTTAATTGGCGGCAAAGTTAATGTAAATGAACATACATTGTTTTCTTCTAATGCCAGGTAATTGTTAACTGGACTACTTTTCTGAGTAGACAGGATGGGACATTTATTGCTCGGTTATTACATACAGTTCATAAGGTAATTGTCTACTGATATTTTGAATGTGTGTCTTACTTGGAAGTGTTTATTTTATGCGGATATTGTTAAACTATAAGGCTTCAGTTATACTGGAAGCTCTGTTTCTTTCATTCAGAGGCAGGAAAAAATGTTTTCATTTGTTGCAACTTTAGTTCGATCCCACTGCCTCAGAATTGCAGCAGCTATGCAAATGATATGCAAATGACCTTATATGGAGTTAAAACAATTTAGGGTAAGCTGGGAAAACAATAATAATTGTTGCAAGAAGTGTAAACAGGAGTAAACAGGACCTACAACTCACATTGCCACAGCGAAGCAGTACAAAATGTGTGCAATTGCCCATTATATCTGCAGGGCTGTGTAAAGTGATGACATTTCTGTATGTGACACTGGGTTGTTTGCTGCTCGCTGGAGAGAGTTGGCACATGGATTCTCTGCCCTGGAGAAAGGATTTCTGGCAGAGAAAATATACGATTACTAGTTGCTCTTCTACAAAGTCCATTGCCTTCAGTGGGGGATAGGTCATTGCAGTACTACACCGACGTTAAAAATGACTCATTAAAACAATAGTTCTTGACCTGTAGTAGATTCATCAAAGACCATTTTGTATATTTTCTTTTAGTATTTGTCTAATGGGAGCATCACGACACACATGTAAAAATAACATTCTTCATGAATGAAGTAGAATGGACACTTGTATCCTCACATACTATCTACAAAATTAAAGCAACGCTTTCAGGAGCACTGGAAAAAGCCAAGTTGCAGCACGCTGAGATTATTTTCATGTTTTTTTTTAAATTGATTTAACCACTGATAAAATTTACTCCAGCCAGAACTGGACTTAGGAGCGCGTGACCTCTGCAGGGTTGCTGATGCAGCAAAAACCAGTGAGGAGATGGGGTCCGCTGGGGATTCCAGCCAGGGGGATGAGCAGCGGGAATATTGCCACCTCCCACCCGGCCCTGGCTGCAGCAGCTCTCTCACATTGCACATTTCTGGACTTATACTTTAAACACTGAGCGCTTCCTACTGTGGCCAAGAAAAAAGGATCAGTGTTGGCCTGAATGCCTAAAGTTTGCCTGAAGCTAAAGATTATGGTCTGATTTAAAAAGTATTCACTTGACTGGTGAATACCCCTTATTCCCTAAGGAGTAGATCTGGTCATTTTTCCTAGCACCAATGCTTTTTCGGGTTGAAAAATATCAATTATATCAATATCTATACAGTCCACTGGTGTTATTTTACAAGAGTCTGGCAAATACCCTTATTTCGGTAAGCGAATGGTGCAATTAATATTTTAAATGTAAGAAATGGCACAAAATGCAAAGCACACTGCCTTTGAAAACAATAACTGGTAAAAATAATTTCTCTTTTCATTATGGAAAGTACCATTGTATTAACAGTGTCTCTGCATACCCCCTTCAAGTATTAGCAAGGCACCATCTGAGCAGGTTTAAATAAGAAGGATGAACTGCAACTGTAACTATAACTCTTATAAATTGATTATTCCATGCATACTTTAAGGGGGTTATTCACTAAGGTGCAAATTTGACTGTCGGATTCCCATAGTAAATCCGCTACAATTTCCCCATTGTAAAGCCCCGACAATTTTTTATAGTTAAGATTGCGACAATTTCCCCATAATAAAGTCGTAGCTGCGACAATATTCTCATTATAAAGACGTGACTGCGACCATAGCAGCCTACTGCGACTGTGTTTATCTGGCGAATTCGCACCTATACGCAACAGCTTGTACTTAAGTGAATAACCCCATTAGTTTTGGTTAAGTTTTGACATTTGTAACGATGCAATTAGATAAAAAAATGTTTAAAGTTAAAATACAAATTATTTACAAATTGACAAAGAAGCAACCGGGCGCCTTAGTTGTTTGAAATGATGTTGAGATAAATATGATTGAAATTTTTCGCACTGAGGAGTTACTATTTTGTGATACTACCTTTGTATTCAATTATTTACTGTTAAACAATACAGTAATGATGTTATTCATTAAACCAATATGAAATCATTCATGCAGTGGCCAGTGGGAGTATACCAACAAAAGACTATCACTCTGAGTTTAAAGTAGAACTACCTGAGACCTGATCTTATATGGGATGTGTTAACTGCAGAATAAACAATGCTTAAAGAAAAAAGTGGAAAGGCGTTTTATTTATTTGGTACGCTTTTTTTTCCCATCTAATTGCTTTTTGATGTTCATTGTTTCGATTGTGTCTCTGCTTACCTAAATCCAGTAATAGAAATAGCGTGCATACAATTAAACTGGTTATTAGTGCCTCCTGGGTATCACAAAGGGGAAAAAATGATTTTATTCTAAAGACACAAATATGCATGGCTGGAGGGCAATATTATCATTTTGCTGCTGGTTAAAATAAACACCAGCAAAATGTTAATGAGCCTGGAATATGGATGTTTATAATTAATCCCTTTGCTGTAGGAAAAGGCCTTGAATGTGAGATAAAATAGTTTGGTTGTTTTATTTTTTTTTTAAATATCCATCATCATTATGTGCCCAGCATATGAATGACAGCAATGGATTATCTATCAGTCAAATATCAACAGAAATGTAAATCTTTTTGTTGGTTCTCCCTTTACAACATATAAAGGTACATTATGTGAGTTGTTTTTTCTTATTTTTTTGTGTTTTATCTTCATTAATTAATTAAAACAAAACAAAAAAAAAAACAAATAGCAAAATGTCATTTCTAAATCTACCACTATGGTTATGATACCATGGCCTGCATCAGTCTGTTAGGCCAATATCCAGAACTGGGAACTTGCAAATACTGGGTCTCCAGTGAAACTATACAGTCTTGGCCTTGGAAGAATCAGTGTGGCCCACCCATTACACCACCCAAACCCACCTTAACCCTACCTAGTTCCCCCATAAAGCAAACCGATTTGCCCCATATAAAAAGGTGTTATGGTTCTTTAAATGATGTCATCCGGAGCCAGGGAGTGCTTATTAAAATTCCCTTATATGGATGTATTCTGCTGTTATAAAGATATCCTGTATCACCGTAATAAATCAGTATAGGACTGCTATAACATTAAAGAAGCAGCAGACAAAATGCAATCACATACAGGTACAATATATTTTTGGAAATATAATGTTATTCTGTAGTACTAAGAAGCATACAGCGTTTTAAAGCACACAATGTTTTTGTAGTGCTAATATCCCTTTAAGTCAGATTTATGTATAGGAGTTAATAATATGTTTGTCGTGGGCAGGGATAGCTGATTCAGGGGGCCCCAAGGTATTACTCTTCCTTATAAAAAAAAAGGAAAAAGTTATAACAACTGAGCAGGGTGCTGCACATACCTACTCGGAATATCACTATTGTAACAATCTTGTATTTTGTACAATCAAAGTTTGTGATGATCAGTACCAAAGTCCACATAGTATAGTCCATATTTATTTTGTAAAAAAAATTCCTTCTTAGTCCATACATTTACTATTACATTTCCTTTTGTATCCAGCAACCCAAAAGTTTCACAAAAAAAAACCCAACTCAGTACATCTACTGTGATACATCAATCAGCGCGATATAGATGATAATGGCCCCTTTCTGTAATTTATAAGGATATTAAGAGCCACAGAGGAGTTCCACGATCATATAAAAGTGCAATGCCGCAGGCAGAATGCTTTTATATGGGTCGTGGAACCCTGAGGTGATTTTTAATATCCTCATAAATTGCAGAAGGGGGTACATTACCCTTTATAATACACAAGCAAAACAAAATAAAACACATTTACACCTTGAAACCTATTTGTCCACTTGATAAGAATTGTTGGCAAAATAGCTTTTCATTTCTCTTCTTGATTCAGACCTTGCTTGTATCAACATATACTTAGTTTAAGATTGTAGCATTATACTGTAGATTGTTCAGAAAGACTATGATTCCCAGGATGCCTTGCCATCCACAAGAGGGGATTAGTGGCAGGCAGAGGAACTAGTTGGTGAATATTTGTTTTTCTATTTCACATAAAAATGTGCTGCAGTGTTTCCATATTTCAAAAACTGCATGGGTTTAATGCCTACATTTCCCATGATACAAGTCACAATACAGAATCAGTTTTAGACAGAAACCTTAGTTAACTGCTGCCTTTACCATTCTATCACAGTATTACACCACCAACAGTCTGTTACCCATTTCTTTTATAACTACCAAAGTGTTCCCTTCTCTGGATTTAGGGGGTTATTCACTAAAGTCCAAACTGTTGTGCATAGGTGGGAATTCGCCAAATAAAGTCAGTCGCAATAGGCTGCTACTGTCGGTGTTGCGTCTTTATATTGAGAATATTGTCGCAGTTGCGACTTTATTATGGGAAAATTGTTACAATCTTAACTTTAAAATATTGTCGCAATTTTACAATGGGGAAATTGTAGCGGATTTGCTATGGGAATCCATGTTTGCGAATTTGACAGTCAAATTTGCACCTTAGTGAATAACCCCCTCAGAGAAGATCTGCTGCAACAATGTTGTTCTCCTTGCAAAATTCACCCTATAGGGAGGTGTAGTTACAGCCCTTATACCCCTAACACCTGAATCCCTTAAATGGTGTGAATGGGTTTCTACAGCATCACTCAGGGGCTAGAGCTACATTTAGACTGTAAGCTCTACGGGGCAGGGACCTACAACCTCTTGTGTCAACCACCACCTAGCACTAAAAGAGAAGTATCCTTGCGATATTACACTTGTATTGTTTAATGCACTTTTCCCACATCTGTGTTATATTTGTATTGCTGAATTGTACAGCGCTGCATTAATTTGTGGCACGTTATAAATAAAATTATACCTACATACATGGGACAGGGAGAACCAGAGGCATTGTGGGAGGGTTTATCGCAGAGTTTGGGTGAAACTAGGTGACACAGGAGTGGAATTGGATTTAAACATTGGTTCCCTTATCTGGAGAACTAGCAAATTTGGGTAAAATAAGGCAACTTTTAAAGCATGGTAAGTGTAACAAAAAAAAAAAAGTTTCATATTTAAGCTGTCATTCCAAAACTGTTGGAAGATATTTAGAAATATTGATATAAATAATAGTGATATATAACGTCAAATAATTTATAATAACGTATTCTTTATTTGCATTTTGGGGGGACTTTATGAACTTATTTTATTTAGAGTTATATGAAAATAATGGCAGCTGCAACTTATAAAGCATGTCTGTAATTAGCAAAAAGAAAAAAACAATTTAAATCAGGAAAAACTTTTTAAATATAAAATTTTTTACAAGTACTATATAGGAACCCCTGCGATGGGAAAATGTTCTGTAAATGCTATTAATGATCCACTCATGTCCAGCAGGTGGCGCAATACAGAGTTTTTAAATGGCACGTAATGTTAATCTGATTTGAAGTATTTGCTGATCTTACTAATGCGGCATATTGATATGGTCAAAAATTGGTAAAAAAATGACTCATCCACTTTTTCAGAGTTCGAAGGTGACTTTTCAAAGCAATTTATATATATAACGCTTGTAATATACTCATTTTTATCTGCAACTTTCTAATTTCAACTCACCAGCATTTCAAGATCAATATTTTACCATTCTTGACCTGTAATAAACCATTATTTCCTATAGGACAGGTGTTGGAGGAAATCTTTTGTATTGTGCCCCTTAAATATATCAGTAATGTCAGGTCTTGGTATGACACAACTCTTGCGCCCCATTTATACAAGGGATACATCCATTTAATATTGTGGTTATATTTAGTACTCCCACCACAAAAGCTCACTCTGAGGGTAGGGTTCCCACTTACAAGATGGGATCATTTTAAAGTATGGCATTCTAAATTAAAACAACAGTTTTGTTAGACAGGGTGAAAGAAAAATGATAAACAAAAACAGCATTTAAATAACAGTATCTGCCTAACATATCAGTAGATTATCAGAAATGGATGTCCACAGTCTGGCCATCTTCTCAAGGGACTTTTTTGAGGGGTTTCCCTGGATTGCTTGTCTATGGTGCTATCAGAGCTTAGGGGTCTCCTTGCTTTACCCTCTGGGGAGTACCTATTTAAGTCCTGGTTGTAGACTGGTTGCTTCACTAACTTCACACTGCCTAGTGGGAATCAAATATTATTATATTATTATATTGCTACAAATATAAATCTTTCCTAGCTTCTCTACTCCTTGAGACAGGTAGTTCACTCCATGATGCAGGTATTGTATCCCATGAGGCAGGTATTTTCAAGAGGAACACTTTATCACAACCACAGTATTTCTTAGCACTCTCTGTTGGCCCAAGATCTTCACCTAGACTTTCCCATAGAGACACAAAGGGCTTTATAAGAATTATGTTCAAATGTCTACTAAAGATGGCCACAAGGTGGTGATATAACAACAGGTAGAGACCACCATCATTCACAAGTTTGGTGGCATTAAAAGTGCAGGTCTGAAAGTTGCTTGCCCCAAAGCCAGTCGAAGGGTTCTTTAGACTTCCTTAAATTATATAATTGACCAGCTGTGAAGATAAAACTGAACTGCATTTTTTTAGTGTGTTGGTGCAGAAACTGGTCCATTTTCTGGTTAGGAGTAAGGAAAGACATTTTATTACCATTACCATCCCCTCAGTCTACCAAAACACAAATACTTGGGTAAATGTTTACATATGATGGACATCTGTCTTTTTCCTTCTATTAATTATTATTTATTTATAATGAAATAAACATGTATTCAACATTTATATGTCAGTTTGAATCTGGTTCACACTGTATGTTCGAGACTCATCACAAGTAAAGGTAAGTGTTATGTATCTTGGTATAAGAGGAGTAGTTATGAGTTATCTATTGTTCTTTATTTGTACACTGTCAATATACAGATTCTTATTATGATAATTTCAGGTATATTATTATGAACCCCTAATGTTAGTGTGCATAACCTGGGCTGGTGTCATACAAAGATAGTGTTCCTGTGTGAAGTCATCAGCCTGAGGGCATTGAAGGCAAATGACATAGAAAAACATATTTGCACCTTCTTACTAAAGACAGTATTCTCATTGTTCATCAGCCTGATGATGTATTTTATATTGCAAATAAATAGGAGGGTTTTCAAATGACTATAGCACAAGAAACTAATCTCTGACCCCATTGTTACACGTAGCCTTTAATTAGGCTGTAGAATGAAAAAGAAGCCCTAGGGGGTTATTCACTAAGGTACGAAATTGTCTGTCGAATTCTCAAACAGTGGATTCCCATAGTAAATCCGCTACAATTTCCCCATTGTAAAGTCGCAACAATTTTTTAAAGTTAAGATTGCAACAATTTTCACATAATAAAGTCGCGACTGTGACAATATTCTCATTATAAAGATGTGACTGCGACAGTAGCAGCCTATTGCGACTGTCTTTATCTGGCGAATTCGCACCTATAAGCAACAATTCGGACTTTAGTGAATAACCCCCTTAATACACCATAAAACCTTTGGTTTTTCTGTGTATTTGACAATAAACAGTAAGATTTATGCCATTATTTATTTTGTGCACAAAATAAACAGCTTCCTTGCCAGAAGCAATTTCCATAGATGACATTAGAATAGCACCTACTAGTGGTCATTAGTTTATGGTGCAGAGAATGAATCACCCAAGCCAATACACAGAAAAGAATGTTAACTATATAAAGGGGAGGCATAGATGTTACTCTCCCAAACCTATTGTTTAGGAATGTAATGATTGTCTCTTATTTCTACATTCAGAAGTGCACTTCTCTTTTCCTGTTAAAACCAGTCTAGATATTATATCCTTCAGTAATTTCATAGAACTTTAAATACAAAGTAGCATCAATAAAAAAAGCAAATGTGTGAACCTTTAATTACATCTCTATTCAAGCCATACAGGCAAGTAGTGGTTCACAGTTATTGTTAAATTATAAACTCCAACATCTCTTGAGGGAAGGTGTAGTTTGCATTCTCAAGAACTGGAGACCATGGGTTATAACTATGCAATTAGTTTAATAAATTGCCCAAATATAATACACTATTTCAGTGTTGAATTTCTGGTTTACAAAACTCAATTGATAATGATAAGATATGAAAACGATGAATTGATTATCTATTTCTGGCCTGATAGTGGCTCTGGGATCAAATGTAGCCTTAGATGAACCCTTGAATTCTATATTTTTCTTAGTACTGTACTGTCATATTATCCACGCTGCAAACATGTAATATATTAGTCAAGTGGGCCAACAGCATGGAAGTAGGTGGATGGAACTGGTCCAATGGATGCTGTGCAGCCCTACGAACCTATTTAAAATCAGCCCTGCAATAGTCACAAATTTGTAGATATTTAGCTAACTGTGGAATTCCCATTACAAGGCAGCTTGTTCATTCAATGCTATTGTGTAACTGAACAATAATAATGGTTGAGCTGTATTCTTGGTTTACTTTCTATTCTACTCTCTTGTGCAGAAGGCTTGAAGTCTTCCTTAACACATGGTCCATCATGCACTACTGGATTTTCCTGTCTGTGCCTTTGTTCCCTTCCCCCACTGTCCTCCAGACACATTCAAGGGAGCAGTAAAATTTGAACTGTCCTTCCAGCTGGTGCCAGAAGGGACTGCTGAATAGACCAACAGGGTTGTATAATGCCAAAGGGAAATAGAGGAAGCCATAAAAATGCTTTCTGTAGAAAGCATGGGGCTTAAGGAATGCAGACTATTCTGGTGACCACTAGTAGTCTAGGAGCAAATCAGTAATAGCAGGAAGCCTCAAATAAGCACAGAAGCCTTTCTTTTCCCTGTTGGAAAGCTATGGAATAATACTATTTCGGTTACACTGTCCAATGTTTTATGTGTCTGATAATACCACACATTCTGTGTTTGTTTCAGGGTTCCAGTGGAACGTTACTTTTTTATACACTTTTAGCAATACTGAACTTTAGATTGATAACACTCTGGGGATCCAATTGTTATACTCAAAGAGCTCTTGAACTGCCCACCACTTCTTTTATTGTGATTGCAGTCATGCATTGTGTTTTACAACTGGCAAGTAGTTCAGGGGATTTAATCACTGCCATATTTGTTGGATGTTAAATGTTACTTCTGCTCTTCATTGTTATACAAGGCTGCCACAGGGTAGAGAGGTTGCTGTTTTATTGAGCCTTGTTATTCCAGAAAAGCAGTATTGAATGCCTTCCCATATGACTCATAGAGGTACAGTAAGCCTGAGAGACTTTGGTAGGCCTAATAAACAAGGGAACATTCTCTGGGTCTTATGTTTTGCGTTCATGGTCTCTCCAGCCTTTCGAGATATAAAAGACCATAGAAGATTATGGCATATGTGCAGATTTTGTTGCCATTGTGAAGAAGACAGAGGTGCTCTTCTATAAAATGTTAGGGCTAAATCAGTGCTAAATTAAGAATGCCTAAAATTATAGCTGAAAAGCACCACAATGTATTGAAATTCAAAAAAACCTCAAACACACAAACTATTCTCCCGTAGTAAGAGCACAGAATTATTGGGTATTTTGTGGCCTCTGTTACTTACCACAGACAGCACCAGTAGTGGGTGAAATGCAGCAGGTAGTGTTCCATTTGCAGAGCCAGTTTTTACAGTAAGTAATGGTGTGCTTTTACTAAGGGTAGCGGCGCAGTGTTATAATATTCTAGTTTGGCCCTGGCAGTGTAATGGGGAGGGGTGAAGGGATAAAAGAGAAGGAGGAAGAGTGAAGCAGGAGAGAAAAAGATGAAAGTCAAAGGAGTTCACTTAATGACTTTATGGCTCAGGATAAGATCTGCCTCCAGATTTCTCAATCTTGAGGAAGTAATGAAGGTCACACATATTTGTCTACACACTAACACACACTCAGCTCCCCAATAAAAGCCATTAATACAGAAATAAGGCAAGCAGGAAGTCCTCCATCTGTTCAACTGCAGTGTCAGTTATTGCCCTTGCCCTGCCAGCTGAATATGGCTACATATTGCATGTTATTATAATTTCCCACCAGCAGCTTTGCTCTGCTATTACTGAAACAACTTCTTAAAGACACAATTTTTATTGCCTATTCTCCTAAGGAGTTGCTATTTATTTTATTTAAATGACAGATGTGTAACTCATTGTCTCAGAATTTTGATTTGATGTTGAAACAGGAAATAATCATCACTGATGTGTTGGGCCTCCCACAGCAATGGATGAAGGATATCAGAAATCAGAAATAGGGTCCTCGGCACTCCAGTGTGTGGTTAAAAAGTTTTTCTTTATTGGTTCGATTCAATGGATAAAGGCTCCCACTGTATATTTGTATACATTTCTCATTGTACATACACTTGACGTTATCAGGAAAATCAATGCCTTTCCTTGTAAATGGAGGCTGTTAGATATCAGGAAGACCATCTGCTGTTGATTTACAACTTAATAATGAATGTATACATGTTTAAACCACTAATAAAGTAATGTTTTACCTCCATGCTTCCAAACCTCTTCTATTTAATGCAGTTATTTTATGGAAGATGCATTATATTAAAGTCCTATTAGACTGTAAGCTCTTGCAGACAATCCTAATTTTCTTTTTTTTTTTAATTTATGCTTTTTTCTGGTTTTGATTACCTTGTTCAGCTCTGTAGAAGATGCTTGCCCTATATGAATCAATAGTAATTTTGCACAAGTATATGAAGATCTAGAGCAGTCTGGTAACAAGGAATATCCATTGTGAGACGACCACATTTGGCCCCCAGCCTCCAAACTGATCAGAAGCACTGTTGTATGCATGTATATTTTTATCTATAAAGCACCACTAAAGTGCCACTGTTGCATTTAAACATATGTCCTGCTATAAACTGGAAGTGCCAAGTGCAGCAATGGAGATATGGCTACTTTGGCACAGAAAATGAATGAAAGTAAAACTGCAAGAAATCACTGTAAATTCTGCAACAAGAGCAAACACGGAGTATCTTAAAAGAGAAACATAGCACCTTTTTGCAGGAGCAATGCTGCTGTGTAATTGTCTGTCATTAGCTGATGCTGCAGCTGTTAGCACCTATACAGCTGTACTATTGATTTTAAATACAAAGCAAGCATAAGCCAGTTAGTTTTCTCCGTCTGCATGGTGGGGAATGTTTACAGGAATGACTCTTTTACTATTCACTTCTTTTTAACGCAGAAGATCATAAAACTCTTGCAGTCCTGATGTAAGGTTAATTTAAAGTACAGCACAAAATATGAAGACATAGAGGGACAAATTTTCAAAATGTGGTTTGTCCTGTTGAAAAGTTATTTCGCGATAATTTGTCAATTTATAAAATATTTAGCAAAACTTTTTATTTTTTGGGCTGTGCACCACTTTATGCCTATAGTATTCACTGCTGCAAATTTCCCTGGGTGAGGCCATCAGCTCATTTGGTCTTGAATACGACCTGTATGCAGATGACAGACAAATTTACTTATCCACAAATGCGCTAACACCTGAAATCAAGACTCAAATCTTTGTCTCCTGGCTAGCTCCTATTGGATGAACCAGAGCCATCTCAAACTAAGGGGGTTAATGGATAAATTCCAAATTATTGCATAAAGGTGTGAACTCACCAGCTAAAGACAGTTGCAATAGACTGCTGCTGTTGCAGTTGCAACTTTATTATGGAAATATTTAAAATTGTCGAGGTAGCAGATTTGTTATGGGTATCTGCTGTTTGAGAATTTGACAGTCAAATTTTCACTTTGCCCAATAACCCACTAAATCTTGCTAAAAGAAAACCCACCTAAAGCTGGTCCTGTACCCTCCTTTTTCATTTTAGTTGATGATGCCATCATTAACCCTGTTACTTCTGTACTTTGTCTTGGAATGATTTTTGACTCTGCTCTTTCCTTCCTTCTCTAAGCACATTCCTACAACTGCTGAAAACTGTTGAATTTTTCTTCGTAACATTGCCAAGATCCATCCTTTTTTTCTCTTAGGCCACTGCTAACATCCTCATGCAAGCCCTTATCTTATCCCACTTGGACTATTGCAATGCCCTTCTAACTGGCCTTCCAATTTACCATCTTTCCCCACTCCAATTTATTCTAAATTCTGCTGCTCAAATTCTCTCCCTCTCTCCTCAGAAGGGTCAGCCTCCCCCCAACCCCCCCAACCCCCAAATTCTGTCTGCTCCTTGGCTCACAGTTAATAAATGTATTGTTTACAGTGATCTACTTTTGACATTCAAAGAACTTCACTCTGTTGCCTCTCCCTACATAACTTCCCTTGTGTGCTCATATACACCTAGCCATCACCTCCGCTCTTCATGGACCACTTACTAAGGCCAACCATTCTCATCTTAAACCTTTCTTTCTTGCTTCTCCTTATTTCTGGAATTCGATACCCCTCTACCTCTGCCAAAGCAATCTATTAATATTTTCAAAACTGAACTGAAATCCTATCTCTTGGAGCACTACCACTGGTTTTCCTGTCTATATTTTATCCTTAAGCAGCTATTTATTCTATTCTGTATTCTTTGTAATAGCACTTATAGGCTAATGAACTGACACTTTATGTTTCTGCACTTGTTACCCACCTGTTTATGTTAGTCTTCCACCTATTTAGATTGTAAGCTCTATGGGCAGGGACCTCAATCCTCTAGTTTCAGTCATGGCCTGGCACAGTTTGCATATCCTTGATTATATGCTTGTAATTTACTTCCCTTGTTCTTTGTTAAGCACTTTTCCTGTCTGTATTATACAAGTGCTGGTCAACGAATTAGAATAATTTGAAATAGTGCAATCATG
>WMED01003365.1:0-22324 GCA_019650415.1 Pipa parva
CTCCCATTGCTCCCTGCACTCTCCCATTGCTCCCTGCACTCTCCCACTCTCCCATTGCTCTCCTCTTTTACAGATCTGTTCATATGTGTTCCACACCCACACTGTCATTTTTAGTTACTTTATATTCAATATTTGCTTTCAAATATTCTACATTTTGTATAGAAAATAAGATATCTAGTTTAAAAATTCTGCTTTATGCTACACTTACTGTATATGCTTTATGTAATGTACCATAGAAAACAATGGGATTGGCTGAGGTCTGTCAGGTCTACTTAACAGACTTTTTTTTTTATAGTAAGCAGGGAGTTGTCTTAGCTGAATGGGGCTAAAAGAATGACTAACGTTAAAGTTCCTCCAATTAGGATCCTAAAATCACAATCTAGAAGGGAACAGATTGGAGGAGCTATAATGTCAATCATTTAGCTCCGCCCAACCCGACTTGATATTCAAGTTGGGCATCGGAGCAGAAAATGAACAGGGAGTTTGCTTCTTTAACCACAGTCTCAGCTGAATGATTTTAGCATTCAACAAGTCCCTGCTTCCTAAACAAAAAAAGTCTGTTAAGTGGACCTTACAGGTCCATTTTATCTTCATGGCTGCTATCAGTAAAGATAAGTGTAAACAGAAAACAATAAAATGTATGAATTTAAATTTTACAAGACAACATTTTTACAAGCATTTACTGCTGAATAGTTGCTATGGGTTACTAGACCTCAGTCAATAATTATCTCTTTTTGCCTGCTCTTTAAATTTTACCAATAAAGATACTTTAGTAACGCCCAAAAATAAAAAAAATTCTCATACAGTGAGGTCCATAAATATTTGGTCAGAGACAACATTTTTCTAATTTTAGTTCTGTACATTACCGCAATCAATTTTGAACAAAACCATTCAGATGCAGTTGAAGTTCAGACTTTCAGCTTTAATTCAGTGGGTTGAAAATAATTGCATAAAAATGTGAGGAACTAAAACTTGTTTTAAACACAATCCCTTCATTTCATGGGCTCAGAAGTAATCGGACAAATTAAAATGTTTGTAAATAAAATGTTTATTTCTAATACTTGGTTGAAAACCCTTTGTTGGCAATGACTGCCTGAAGTCTTGAACCTATGAACATTCCTCCTTTTTACTGCTCTGCCAGGCCTTTACTGTAGCAGTTTTCAGTTGTTGTTTGTTTATGGGCCTTTCTGCCTGAAGTTTAGTCTTTAACAAGTGAAATGCATGCTCAGTTGGGTTGAGATCAGGTGACTGACTTGGCCATTTAAGAATATCCCACTTCTTTGTTTTAATAAACTCTTGGGTTGCTTTGGCTTTATGTTTTGGGTCATTGTCCATCTGTATTATGAAACGCCAACCATATTCATCTGGGTGATCAAAAATTCTAAATTGTGTCTAAAAAAGTTAGATATTTAACTTTTTAAGGGCAAACTTACTGAGTAAAGCACCATAGAAAAGAATGGGAATGGGGAAAGTCTGTTTATTTTTTGAATGATGAATTCCTTTCTTCCAGGTTCCACTTGGAGTACTGACAGCTCAGGGAGAACTAGCAGTTGGCTGGTCCTGCGAAATCTCACCCCTCAGGTAAAGCCTCAAATCAATATGGTCTCTCTAATTAGCACAGATATCATTTATAAGCTAACTCATTACTAACATCACAATTCCACAAGAAATAAAATGAGAACTCAGTTGTCTGAATGACACAATTCATTTCATTAAGGCACTAATAACTACTGATAATCAGAAAGAGCACTACAATAAAATTGTGTGCAAGAGATAAGGGTAGATGGGGATGAACATGACTTTCAGATACAGTATGACCAAGAGAAATTCAAAAGAGAGAGACTGTTACAACTTCCCTGTTTTTACTAAGTAATGCAGACAGCTTGTAACCTGACATTTATAATCAGTGCAGATTAAATGGTAAATTACAGACGAAAAGAACTACAAGAAACAAATATGTAACTGTATGTGTAGATTATACAGGCCTACAAGATAAATTCTCCTACTGCCAAACCAACACAACACTTTATGTCAGATAGATGTATTCTATGCTCCAGTACTATATAATTTGTCATCTTTATACAGTTCGGCCTATTTATCAACATATATCTATGGTTAGAGAAAGGAATTGTGGGTCACTTATAAGCCGTGCTCCTATTGCAAGGGCTCAGGTACACTGCCAGACAGCAGCTCTTTCTTCCCAATGTCTTGTCTCTATATAGATTGACGGCTCCACCCTGAGGACACTGTGTCTGCAACATGGCCCTTTGATAACATTCCATCTGAACCTAACTCAAGGCAATGCTGTGGTCAGATATAGCTCCAAGGAGGAAGCAACTAAAGCTCAGAAGTCTCTTCATATGTAAGTGGTTTCTTACAGTGCTGGAATTTGTTTGCTGCAGTATGTTAGTTTATACACAAACTATTTAAACCTATAAAATTTAGAGTTTACTCTTTCCAATATATACCAGATGTGCTAGTAATTAATGGGATGCCATGCAGTTAAATGGGGAGCAGAAAGAGCAAATATAAATACAAAGATATTTAATGCTTGAAGAAAGCAAGACAAAAAGGTTAAAATAACTGCACTCTTAGTAATCCAACCAGGTCAAATAATATTGCCAGTCCCTCATTTTGAAATATATAGTGGTGTGAATATACAAACAAATCAACTGCAACCATATATTGTAGTTAAATCATTTATTATAACACAATCAAATTCATATAGTCAGTATAATCAATTAGTACATCATAAATAAATAAAAAACAAATACAGCAGCACTTTTCCCTGACGTTTCTTTGCAGAGGTAGGAGTTGAGATTGAACATGTGCATTTTTTCTATATCACCTGCACCTTATTTCTAGGGGGTTATTCACTAAAGTCCGAATTGTATAGGTGCGAATTTGCCAGATAAAGACAGTCGCGTATTTATAATGAGAATATTTTCGCAGTCGTGAATTTAGTATGGGAAAATTGTCACAATCTTAACTTTAAAAAATTTTCACGACTTTACAATGGGGAATTTGTCGTGGATTTGCTATGAGAATCCGCTTGTTTGAGAATTCGACAGTCAAATTTGCACCTTAGTGAATAACCCCCTAGGGTTAGTCTCTGACATGCATTTCAGGCGTGGATACTTTGTTTCTATAACATCAGTGATGTCCAACCTTTTTCGGCCTGGGGGCCATATAAATTTGAGACATGTGTGTCACGGGCCGCTTCAAAGTCAAAACAGCGACAATTTTAACATTACAACTATGACAAATTTTCATAGTAAAGTTGCGACTGCGACAATATTCTCATTATAAAGATGCGACTGCAACAGCAATCTATTGCACCTGTATTTAGCTGACGAATTCACACTTATAGTCAACAATTCAGGCTGCGGGCCATAGGTTGGGCATCACTGTATTACATCAAGCAGTTTTTGTAACTGCCATGAAACATGTATAGATTAAGTACTAGGATCCTAATAAGAACTTTTAACATTTGCATTGCCATTAATTAATGTTTCTTACGATGGAACATATTTGTGGGTTCATAATTTATTTAACTACTGGTGTGTTCTGCCATCACATGTGCTTATCGATATTGTATAGTATTTATATATGCACAGCATTTTTACTTTGATATTTTCATCTGCAGTGGTGGGGGTTGAGGGGATGCCCTCTATTGTATTTATTTATGATGTACTAATTGATTACACTGACTATATGAATTTGATTGTGTTATAATAAATGATTTAACTACAACATATGGTCGCAATTGATTTGCTTGCATACTCACACCACTCTATATTTCAAAGTGAGGGACTGGCAATATTATTTGACCGTATGGGATGGCTAGGAGTGCAGTATTTTTGTGTCTTGCTTTCTTCAAGCACTAAATATCTTTAAAATGTAGAGTCTATAAACTATTCTGGGGGATTGTTTGTGGTGCTTGTACGACAGGAAATTAGACCTTTTTCTTATGCAAAGAAATGTATACTGCTGTGTGTAGTACATTCAGAATGAACAGTAATAGTCAAAGTATTATATTTAGTATGTACTTTGCAAGTTACAGCCTACATCTTTCACACTTTTAAGGCTAAAGTTAGCAGGGTACTGGCCCTGAGTGACCATCCTTTCAGTTGTGCTAAGAGACTGATAAACTGGAATAAAATGTCCATTGTGTAGTGATCTGTAGGGGAAATCAGTTCAAGGGAGCTGCATCATTCAACTTCCTTAAAATCTAAGATTGTGCTCTATTTGTGCAGGTGCGTTCTGGGTAACACTACTATTCTGGCAGAGTTTGCTGGTGAAGAGGAAGTGAATCGGTTTTTGGCACAAGGACAGCCACTGCCTCCCACCTCCAGCTGGCAGTCTAACACTGGGAGCAGCCAGCCTCGGCTGGGCTCTGGAGGGGGTTCACACAATTTAGTGCGGAATGACACTGCTCACTGGAACCCTTCATGCCTTGGCAACAAGGGAGGCAATGATCTTCTATGGGGTGGAGTCCCACAGTACTCCAGCAGCTTATGGGGCCCCCCTGGAACAGAGGATGCCAGGATCATTCGTAGCCCAACGCCACTTAACACCCTACTTCCAGGGGATCTGCTGAGTGGGGAATCCATATAAAAAATATATGGGCAAAGCCACAGTGATCCAATAAAATATGAAGTCATCAGCACTAACAAACAACAGCAAAATGAAAATGACACAATCCTTTCCAGATTGGCTGAGAGAGGAAACCAGTTTCAGTCGGCACTAATCTTCTCTCCATGCAGTATCTTCTCTTAGTCACCCTCCTCACATAACCCTTGTGAACTGTTACTGGTAACAGTATGGGTAGATTTTGAGGTGGGGGAGGAAGGATTAAAGAAGAAAAAGAGAGGTATAAGTTACTTAATACAGATGGTCAAGTCTTTTTTTGTGTGATTTTTTTTTTTATGTTTCAGAAGTGTTCTAAGAAGAAAACAATTATCAAGCTGCTTCTGCTGGGACTAGAATTTAAGGGCACTTTTCATATGGCAGGGCTGAAGCGGTTTACTTTGGAGGGTAGTGGGTGTGGGAGGGGTGGGTTTTAAAAGCCTATTTTTAAATGAGCCTTGGACATTTATGCACATGAGGCGGGGCCCATCAATCAGAAGTGGAGGAATGATCTGTGTATGTACGCCGGTCTGCATACACATGCTACACGTGTTGTTGGTATGGGATATTAAGGACAAAGGGCCGGAGGATCCGGTTTGATCACCCCGTGGATCTGCCTATGCACATAACCTTCGTCCTAAGCTTCTGCCCCATCCTAACCATAATATTTTTACATTTCATTTTTATCCTTCTGAAAACACTAATTTGTTCTCCCTTTATGAGACATCTTAACATCCGATTATAAATATATACTTGAATCCAGCAGATTTAAAAACTCTTAAGTACTTATCAGGGTCTTTAGGCCCCTGACCATGCAGGTCTTAGTCTACTTCAGGTCTATCTAACCTGAGACCCTCCAGCTATATGTACAATTCCCAGCATCCAAGTTGAGCTAACATGGAAGTTGAAAGATTTAGTTCAGCAACAGATGTGAAACCTTGATCCATTTTACAATAAGTTACACAACCAGTGGAGGAATTTTCAGCCCTTTCATTTTCAAAAATTGCCTCAAAGTTCCTTGCCTTTTGCAATTTCCTCCCAACACAGTATGTATAATTTACATACATTTAGTTTACTTTTAACTTGTGGATGCTCTAAAAGAAATGTATTTTTGATCCACTTGTTTTTCATACAGAGTAATTCAGTTTAGAGAGAGTTTTTGTGATCGGCAGATAGTTCTTATTGCCAAGATTTCCCCTCTTTCTTACAAATCAAATGTAGGAGATGGCTGGTCTGTTCATGACTTTCTGCACTGCTCGCCATGAGTGGGATAAACGAAACATTGGGAGCTCTTTATTGTCTAATGCGGCCACAAGTTTAGCAAATAAACGTAAACTGGAATTTATAGACATCCGGCCATATTTAGAAATTCCATTCCTGCACTTATTTTCTTATTAAATATGCCCAGTTTGCTCAATAAAATGAAGAACACTGTAGGGTTTCTTCACTTAAAGCATATTTATCAAGAAAGAAAAAAAAAAAAAAAAGCTTTCAGTATTTGCAGTTTATTCTATTTATGCAAAGTTAATGTGGTCCCTAATTATTAACATGAGCAATAACATGGGGGCAAGTCCTGCCATAATGGATTTGAGTATGGTAGCTTTGATAACCACTGTGCTACCAATATCTTCCTCCACATTAGTGAAGCAGTGCGGATTCCATTTCTCCCTATCCTTGACCAATCAGAGCACAGCACCTCTCTGAGCACCCACTGTAAAGGGAGACAAAGTATCACTTCTATTCTTCCCACTGATTCAAGGTAGATCAGCAAGAGTGGCTAGCAGAGATGCTACTCCACAACCTAAATTATTGCATGGGCCAGCCCCATTATTTATTCATGCATTACCCCCCTCCTCGTCTCCTGTTTGTGCAGAAGGGAGCAGTGTTATCAGTGTCCTTCTTTTCTGTTGCAATCAGTTTTTTCCCTGCATAACACCGGTATCTTACTGTTACGCATGGGTTTTTAATCCTCCCTAGTTAAGCACTTAAAATCAACTGAAAGTACTTTTAGAAGGGGTGTAACCTCTCTGCAAGATTTACAGGAACGACTTCTTACAAATTACAGCAAAAAAAAAAAAAATATATATATATAAAATGAAACAGAGTCAGGGAGAGGATAACAAGGGGTCATATACCCTCATATATAGTTACCTAACCAGCACTTACTTGATTGTATTATAAATATTTTGTAAAAATGATCAGCACTGCTGGCACAATACAAATATTTATACATATATTTCCCCTGATAATTGCTGGGGTGCCTTTTCTACCTTTGGAACTAGGCTTTTTGGTTCCACAAATACCAATAGTCAGAGCCAATTCCCAAAGCTTGTGAAGTGATAATTAAGTGCCACTCACCCTATTATAAGAGTGCTGCAAATTACCCCCAGGGATAGTATCAACTCTTTATTTCCGCCAGTGTCCTCAACATATCTTTAGGAGAAAAGGGACAGACCCTGGCCACATTAGAAATCATATAGATACAGGGATCGGCAAACAGCTGTTATAAATCGCCCCCGCTATTCCCTGGACAGTACAGCTAAGGGAGGGGAGTCTCTGGGAGTTGTGGTTCTGCAACAGCTGGAGAACACACCATTTTCTTTTATGGTTAATAGGAAAAAGTAAATCTTGCCGTACAAAGAGCCAGATTCCATACCTCAAACAGATTAGATTCACACTGTAGTGTGAAGCGCATGATCAGTAAGTGGTTGAAAATTTAAACCTACATCTGCTAACCCAAAATGGCAGGGTGAGCACAAGAGAAAAATAGGCCTAACAATTCACTTAGAATGCACCATTATGTAATCTTTCTTAGCCAACCACAAGATGGCAGATGCACAGAACAACCGCCTTTAGCTTGTAATTTCTATTTTGTTCTTTTCAAAGGGACATCATTGTTAGACACTTGAACTATATCTATTTTCAGATACTCAGTGAATATGGGCACTGTAAGAACGAAAGTGATTTAAATTACATTTTTATTCTTGGACCAGGACCATGTTAGATGTTAATAACAATATGTTTTTACTGTTGGCACAAGCACAGCAATCCACAGGCAAACCTTGGCCCCACTGATATGCAGGGGAAAGTCTGGGCTATTGCCAAGATGCTGCAGGCAGTGTTCCAGCAAGGGCTTTTAGTGTTTACCCTGCAATTCAGTGGGGCTGGGTTTACCGTGGTAATGCTTGGTAATAGCACAGTGATCTAAGTAGCTACTGTGGCCCCTGGACTTTCACAAATTAGATGTATTTGTCAGAGTTACTAAGTGCTGAATGAATGTATAGTAGGTTTTTAATTTAAGCCACGCAAAGATTTATAGTTCATAGTACTTGTGTGCACATCTGTATGCTTGTCCAACAGAGAAAGGGTCCGGTAAGAACAGAGCCTCCCTTTCAAAACGATTATCTTTAAGTAATCTCAATTTTTATTGCCCAAAATACATCTTTTTTTGATATTGTATACAAGCTAAGTGCACATGTCATTTGATAATCACACAATGCAAATAACCCCATTAATAATAAGGAGAAAGCATTGTGACATGATATGAATAATCTATTACTGTATCTGCCTGTATCAAGTTTTCTTAACTCTTATTTCCTTTTTTAGTTAACAATTCTCCAGGCTTTAGTGGTATATGCCAATAGTAACCTCAGGCTTTCAGAATGATTATTAAGAAAAAGTTATTCATCCTGGGAAACTGTATGCAGAGGTTTACAGAAGTTTAGTAACCTATGGTAACCAATCATCATTCATAATTCTCTGGCATAAGAAAGCAAGAATAATAGACAACTTCCCATTGGTTGCTATAGGTTACTAGACCTTTGTAAAGTTTGTCCCATTGGTGAATTCCCCTCATAGTGGGTAAGCAAGAATCAGCACTAGTTTAACAAAATATGGGGCCTGAGACAGATGGAATGTTTTAGAGCTTCCATACTGCAGCAATAACAGTACTTTCTCAATATTTAACCATAAAAGTCATTGCTTTTACAAATCAGACTAAGGGAGAATGATGGAGGCACTGTTGTATATGGGTAATCAATCTCTAAAGAGAAATATATACATTTCTTTGAGCCTTTACCAAAAGCGTTTTTGGCTACACAGACAAGCCAGCACTAGCGAGAGTAGAGGAGATATCCTGTTAACAAAAAAGGCTAGATAGTAAATCACTTTCCTTCTAAATACAGTGTCCATTGCTTTAATAATGTACTACCCTATTGGCTTCTGGAGGCACATGGAAACTCTATAAAATGTTTAAATTAGCCAGTATATGGTCATCTGACCTTCCCAGGCTACATAAAAGACTGCGGCACAGTTTACTCTGCCAGTGTAACGGTATAAGCAGTTTGTTGTTATTCTGTACCTAGTAGCACTTTTAAGAAAGAGGGGTCCTGCCAGCACCTGATTTTTTTTTATTTTTTAGAAAATACATTTTCTAGATAATTGATTCCGGACCCCTGTTACATTATGTAACGTTTTAACGTTACACTGAGATTCTCAGCATCACTCCACCTACCTACAGTTATCACAACACAGTACATACTTAAAGCCAATGTGTTAATAGAGGGGCAGAGCGGACACTTATTCATGTTTACTCAAGGACTTGTTTGTCAAAAAAAACAACAAAAAAAGTTTAAAAAAAAAAAAGAAAAAACAATGTGCTTATGTTTGGTGGGAAATGTGTCTACCTTTCCAGCGATTCATCCTTGGGGAGAGATGCACCAGCTAATGTACTGTACAAGCAAATGGAGCATGTGTCACATGCAGTACCCAAGCAGCAACGCTGCATCTTGTGCAGGTTTCGAACTGCGATGAAAAGCAGAAGCCAGTCCTGGCTCCAACCTGTTTACAAACCCTATCCCTTTACGTTCTTCTGTGTTTTCTGCTTTTCTCCAAAAGAAGAAGAAAAAAAAAAGCAAAACAAAAAAAATGTAAAAAAAAAAAAAAAAAACAAGAAAAAAATACTTCCATCAAATTTCAAAAGTCTATTTTAAAATTTGAATATTCCTTTACATCTCGGGGAAACTACCAGTGTTTTTTTTTGTTTTTTTTTTCTTTGTTTTTTTATTATATATAATTACGTATATTTAAAAAAGAGAGAAAAAAAAAATAACCATTACCGTAAACCCATTTCCCCCATTTTCTTTTCTCCTGGTCCTTGGTTGGAGATTATTTCTTTTATCAGTATCTTGCACATGGTGGATCTATTACTCAGGAAAAGCGACATTTCCAGACGAGTAAAGCACCACACAAACCATTTCATTGTATTTTTTATGAAAAAAAAGAAAAACAGTTATATAAAAAGACAAGAAAGCAAAAAAAAAAAAAAGAAGAAAAAAAAAATGACCCAACTTCAAGCACTGAAAATACGGGCAAACGCTGAACAAGAGGAAGACGAACTGTTTGTAGCAGTTACATATTAACCAAATAATGGACTTGACATTTTCAAGAGTGCTTTATACATTTAAATATATCGCTTTATGTCAGGCGGGATGTTTCCGGGGGTCAAGGAAGACAAACCAGTCACTTTTTACATGCGTGGAAGTCCTTCTGGCCTCTAAAAAGGAGAAAGTACATTGCCAGATTGGAGTTGTCTTTCTGCTATTTGGGTATGCGGTGGGTGGGAAGGTATTTGGGTGTGAAGTGCATTTCGTTGTGGTGGATTTCATATTAACAACTACTGGGGTCACCATCTTTGCTCGAAGGATCTTTTCATTGTATTGCCTTGTGCGTTAACTGCAGCAAAGTGATGGTGTTAAATGACGCGGCTCAGGCCTTTGTGGTTACCAGAGCACTCGATAGGATCCTGACCTATGCACAAGCCAAGTCTGTGATGGGAGTTCAACCTTTCTTTTAATGTATTGGGTTTTGTAAAAAAACTGAATGATTCTGTCCTTGGCAAGAATTAAATGTCTTTTTTTTTTTTTTTTTTTTTTTTTTCTTTGTCTCTTTGAAAAAGAAGACCAGGAATAAGAGTTATCAGACAGTAAAACCTGTGTATTTTAACCCCAGCTTGTGTTGCGAGTCAAAATGGGCTCTTTTACTCAATAATAATGTTTGTGTGTGTTACTTCATAATGCTACCTCTGTCTGCCATATACACTGCCCCAAACGGGCAGAGGAACAGACTGTGACATACATGAGAGGGTAGCACCTCTCTCATCTTATTTTACAATTAGAGCTCTTGTGTTAAAGGCACTGGGACAATCCTTATTACCTTTTGAAAGGGTGTGGGGGGGGGAGGGGGGTTAATGGTTTGGTGGTGTTTTATTGTGTATCTGTTTTGTTGTCTGATTGAACAGCAACATTTTCCATTTTTGTTGCCACTCTCTCCAGCATCAAAACGTGAAATTGTTTTTACTCATTTGTGAAATCAGCCCACCAGAAAGAAAAGGCAGCAGCATTCAGAAGGTTTACAAACATAATCTATTGTTTTAATCAGATGGCAACACAGATTCTCTCTCTCTTTCTCTCGCTCTCTCTCTCTCTCTTTCTCTCTCTGCTTCTGTGTATCTGTTTTACAGGTCTTTCTTTTAGATGCAAAATTGTCCCAAAGATAACTTTTGTTAAAAAGCATTTGTGGCTGTTACATAGTCATTTTACTGTGGCTGCAAAAAAGGGTTAATACACATGTTCTACTGTAACATTGGGAGCATGCAGGACACTTTAGGGCTGCAGGCTTTCTGTTTATTTCTACTGCAGGAATTCTTCCACTTTTTTTGTTTTATGGAAAAGAATAAAATGTTTGCTTTACTGAAGAGGGCGCTAGTGACAAGTACCAGAGAGGGTCCATCACAGGTCATTGCAAGGATTTGCAGGCCCTTTGTTAAGAAGAGAGTAAAATTGCACTTTTACCATGTAGTGTCAGTCAGTATCTATATACACATGCCACCCCTCTGACTCCTATTCCCAAAACACTTCCTGCAACAGACACAATAGATTATATGCCTGCTTTGGGTGGTTGTTGGGAGACTAGTATGCAAACAAAATATGGCATACACATCTTTCTTCCATGCAAAAATAAGATTTATCTGAAATATATATATAGTATTGAAGGACACAGGAATTTCTCCAAATATGTTATGAAAAATGTTACATTCTTTGTGTATTTTTTTTTTTTTTTTTTTTGGCATTTAACATGTCTGTCTTTTGAAATTCAAAGATAAAAACAATGTTCGTGGCTTATGTTTTCCTCTCCTAGAATGTGTTTGTTAATGAATTGCACCAAAAGTAGCTTTCAGAATGTTGAAGCTTCTTTAAGACTTAATAAACTTTAAGTTTTGGGGGTGTTTGACTGTGTAAGAAGGTTGTTTATTGTTGCAGATGTTAAGCTGAAGGCTCTCTAAAAGCAAAGCAATTAATTATGTATTTGTGTGTGTGCCATTAGCCTGTTTTTAAAATGAAAGATCCATTTAAAATTGACATTTGTATTGTGGTATAATTCATAGTAAAAAGATTTTTTTTATTTCTTAAATATTTAAATACAAGCATACACAGGTGAATTCATCAGTAGGGGCAATCTTTCTAGAGGTCTAGTAGCCCGTAGCAACCAATTGGCTGTTAGCATTCACTGGTATAGGGAAACTAGAATTCTGACTGGTTGCTATAGGTTAGACCAGGGGTCAGCATTCTTTCCACCGGAGGGAGCCATTTCGCTCCCTCTTCCACTGGAGAAACATTTCTGTGGAGCCTCAAAGGAGAAGGAGCGTGTACTCCCAATCACATGACTTGCCGAGCATCTATCAGAAGACAGGTCAGAGGTCATGGGTGGGGGATGGGAGGTTTGCTCAGAGCCACAAGGCATCTGAAGAGCCACATGTGGCTCTGGAGCCGCAGTTTGCCCACCCCTGGATTAGACCTCTGTAAATGATTTCCTGTTGATGAATAGCCTTCACTCAATTACAATACAAAAAAAATACACATACTATCCTGCCCCCACCCCCCCCCCCCCCCCCCCCCCCCCCCCCCCCCCACACACACATGCACGCACACACACACATGCACGCACACACACATACGCACACACACATGCACACACACGCGCACACACACATGCACGCACAAATTTCCTGCAGTTTTGAGATATGTCACCTGCTATGGCTAACAGTAATTAATTTACCACTGGCATATGGCAAATACACATACAGTATCAGCCAACATTTAAGACACTTGCTTACACATTTTTTTCATTGTTACAGTTCTTTAAATTGCATAAAATTGTCTACAATCACTGATATGGTTGACAAATTGTACCAGAGCAGTAACCCGCGTATAATTAACATGCAGCCCCCCTCTGTTTACTGTGTGTAGCTACATAAAGAAAGTAATCTACTAGTGAATGGTGTGACAATCATCTCCTTATGGAAAGCTGTACCCAGATTGAGGGAATTCACAATATGTGAAGAGTAAAAGTGATACAGATATCTTAGGCACACATTTGTCTTCCTGGAAGGTTAGGGAGTCAATGATAACAAAACTGTCAGGTGAGCAATGGGGAAAAAGAGTACATAGAAGCCTAGAACATCAAATTTTAGAGAATATAATGACTCCTTTTGCAAGGGTTTCCAACTGTTAAACTTTTTAGTAATAAACAACTTGAGGCAAGTAAAAGGTGACCTCATAATCAAAGAACATCTTCATCCACCTTACAGGATTGAACAGCAAACCATAACCAACAGCCACTGAAATACAAAGCTGAATGCTTTCAAGCTGTCTGGAAGAGACTGAGAGAAAGCTGGTATAACTAAACCTGTGACGCTATACATCAAAGTGAAAGGGGGTCACAAGCTAAAATCCCCAGTGCTGAGATTAATTCATATAGCTACATTGATTACATATAAGATAAACAAAATATATGCAGCCCTAAAAGGCAAGGGTGACTGAAGATTGAAACTGTGCAATAAACAGTGCTAATTATCCTCTTTATAATGAAAGATAGTGATATCATATTAAACACAGGGTTGTAGCTGCCACTGGCTCCGTGCTGCTTTCTCCATAGCTGCCTCAGGTTTTAATAGTCCTAGGACCCAGGGTCATAGCCAATCCTCATGTAAAGATCTTGTCCTGTGCCAGTGAGTACTTGAGTGACACTGCCAGTGATGACATATCATTCACATTACTCGTATATTGCAAAGTGTTCTTAAGTTTTGAAAGAGGATATTTAGTACCCACTAGCCAGGGAGCACTGCATCTACTAAATCAGCAAGATTCCATTACTTTAATGCTTTCTTAAAAAAAAAAAAAAAAAAAAAAAAGAGATATAGTGGATAACAAATTCACTAAAATAAATGGATATCGTAAGTGGAAAGGTTTAGTGGTCAGTGGGGACTACAGTAATAATTTGAACCAAAAAGCCTCATATATGAATCAAGTCTAACCCCTAGAAATGGTAACGTGCTGGCTACTGATCAATGCATCTGATAATGTCCAGTCTCTTTAAATTAACTATGGACATGTAGATAATGGACCCCAGTCAGGCATGTGCAATAGACAAAGGCTCAGACTAATAATTTTAGTGATGACAATACAATCAGTTTAAGGTTCAACTCTCAGTAGATGAATCGGTTTAAAGTCCAACTCTCAGCTAAACTCACAAGATTTAGTTTGAGACAGTGCCGGGCCATCCAAGAGGAGATAGCCAGGAGACAGAGATTTTAGTATTGACTTCAGATATGTAAATTTGTGACAGCGGGAGACAAGGAGAAGTCAAACTCCACCACATTTATCACGGAGTTTGGGAGAGGGAGAGCCCTCTATGAGCCAATGAAGCCTCAGTAACAGTATCATGAGGGGAGAGCCAGGTTTCTGTTAGCACTAGGAAGTGAAGTGAGGTGGACCAGAATGGATTGAGAATTAAAGTGGCTTTATTAGTCAAGGAACATGCATTGAGGAGTGAGCAGGAGAAGGGAAGTGGGGAAACTGGAAGAGTGGAAATAGGAATTAGGTTAGTTGGGAAAGATACATGGGAAGGGAAGTGGAGAGGCAAGGTCGGATAGAAACAGTATGGAAAAGGGGCAAGAATTGAAGGAACTATCCCCTGCAGCAAATAGCAGCAGAGTAAATAGGGAAAGTATGTGGGAAAAAGTTTTAAACTGTGATTGTCTTGGGTGTCTGGAGGAGGGAGGAGAACTATTCTGCAGGATAGAGAAGAGTGGACAGTGGACAGCATGAGTAGATGGGAGCAGGGATGGAGAAATGTGTACAGAATATGGTAGATCAGGCGGGGGGAGGGGGGGTTAAAAGAATGAATAAAAGTTTAGGGAGCACTGAGCACACTACACACAAATATAACAGGTAGGGAGTAAATACATAGTTTGGGAAAACTAAGGTGGAATCATATAAAAACAGAAAACATATAAAACAGGCAGGGTTTACATTGTTTCAAGCAGGGTGTGTCCAGCCAGAGTCCTGTGCGGTTGTTGTTGTTTATTCATAACGCTACTATTTTCATGCAGTGCTTTACAGAGATTCATCATTCAATTCAGTCCCTGCCCCATGGAGCTTACAATCTAGTTTCCCTATTTTGTCACACACACACAGATGTATGTTTTTGTTATCCTTTGTTAAACTCTACAAGTCATTTAGAAAGCATCACTTAGGGAAAGCAAAACACTGTTAAACACTCTGCAAAAACCTCCAGTTCTGCTTCCCCTTGGCTGGGTCTACATTTATAGCCCCCAACCTCTGACACAGGCCAAGGTAATTCATTCATGAAGCTAAACCAGCCCAAATGAGGTAATCAGCCAGCTGGTGTTCTTGACTGAATGCTACAATCATTCCGCTAAGACTGAAGAAATGCAAGCGATTTCCCTGCTTTTCTCTACCGATGTGAGACTCCAAGCTCAAGTTGGAGAGGCGGAGCTAAAGAACAGTTGGCCTTTTGGCTCCTCCAATCAGATTCCTGTTAGACAAAAGAGCAGAAACAGAAAAGTGCAGCAGTCCATAATATGTACCAGAGTTCAGTACTAACGACATTTATTATAGGGAAGTAGTAGTTAGTTTCTGTTTATTATATGAAAAATCTAAATCACAGGCAGAGCTTTTTTACTTGAAGATGATCAAATAATGTTTTGCAGTGCATGATTAAAGGAGAACTAAAGTAATAAAATAAAAAACAAGAGTTAAAATACTTACCTTATATTGAGCTGATTGATTACAGTCACAGCATGAGCTGTTCTGTAATTAGCCGAGTCAAGATGCTTCCCCTGACGCTTCCTGCACAGTGCGATGGCTGGCGCAGAAGGCAGCGCGCAGCTCCTTCTTCTCTTTCCCTAGCTTCATACATCATCACAGTCATTGCGGGGAGCTTTCTTATTGGCCCCTGCAATGAAGATGATGATGTTTAAGCCCTAAAACACCTGAGGTGTATCAAGGTGGGAGGAGCTTTGCGCTGGCTGGCTGTCAGCCAGCGCTGTGAAGAAGCATTGGGAGACGGCTAATTACAGCACAGCTCATACTGTGACTGTAATCAATCGGCTCTGTATAAGGTAAGTATTTTAACAGTTGTTTTTTTTTTTTACTTTAGTTCTCCTTGAATTTGTGATCTGAGATGAAAGTTACATATATTAGACAGATGTAACCTGACCCTACTCAACCCTACTTTGCCCCAGTCTCTAACGTAGTACAGACAGAGTATGTAAACAGCAACCTTTATTTGAATTGTATTAATAGGAAAGGGAGATAGAAACAAAAATATCACACTGCTGCTATTTCCACCATGTTCCTAGTAGTACAGAGGAGTAAAGTGCTTGGTTGTTGAAATAAATTCAGAATGATAGGTATGATAAAGACAAGATCTAACTTGCACACTTATCAGTGGAACTTGAATAAGTAGATTAAAATGTAACCTTTATTGATACTCTAATTAAAATGCTGTTCACGCAATCAATTAGAAATAGTTAAAAATCCTATGATAATCCACTAGTTCTAGTGCCATTATCCTACGTAGGGTGAGAGCTTAATAAACGGAGACAGCTATGGAAATTCTACTTGTTTATATTTCATACCAATATATGTTTCGCTTGCTTCACATGATTTTATTATCTCCTTGATAGGTTAATACATTTGTAGAATGAAGTTAGAAAAAATATATTGGAGAGTGACCACTGATGTTAATAATTAGCCTGGGGTTTATGGTAAATACTCTGATAAAAATTTCAAATTATAAAAAAAAAAAAAAAAGATATTTAACAGGAAATAAGGTAACAGATTAATCCAAAGAGATGGTGTATATCACTTTAGTACCTATTCTATATTATTTTATTTAACTCTCTCTTCCCTTAACTATTGTATTTACATACACTAATGTACTAAATACAATAGGGCAGTCACGCTCAAGGTTTTCCACCAGGGGATCGAAGTAAGATGTCCGCCAAGTACCAACAGTGTTAATTAAGGCTACAAGTAACCCACTGATAAGGACACACAAGTGTTGCATACATAATGAAATCATTAATAAAAGTACTCTATGACTAATGCATCAACAGCAGCAAAGACTAACCGGGTCTAGTAACCCATAGCAACCAATCAGAGGCTGGCTTTCATGATTCCATAAATTACCCATAAACTGTTTAACAGTCATTTTCTGTGTAGAGACCGAAAGGAGATTTGTACAAGAGGAATAAAAACACCAAATAACAAGTAAGATTATTACATTCATGGTCTATATTCGGCTGCTTCACTTTGTTTAGGCTTCTGAGCTTACAGTGAGTATGGTTTTTTCCCCGTTTCTCAGTCTCACTATCGTACCTTTATATTATGTTAAATTATACATTTATTTACGTTTACTTTTAAACCATGAGTTTCTCTGTACCAAGGAATTCTACCACCAACCCCCCTCACGACAAATATATTTACCACTGCTTTGTGAAACAACATCGAAAAATTACAAAGTCACAGACTGGTACAGATGTTATCTGTTTGACTCCCATTTGGAGCGTCGACCAGTTGTAAAAATGTGAATTACAGCAATGTAGTTAAACAATACACCAAACTGCAGTACAGGATAAACTGTGGGAGAGGGTTAATTGAGCCATTCATCAAACAAGGTTACAGCCCCAGGAATACAGAAAACCAAATTAGAAGAGTCACTGCCATACCCAGAAATGAGCTCCTTATATACAAGCAGCAGCCAGAAAAAATCAGGATACCCCTTGTGGTCACCTACAATCCTGATATGGAGGTCCTGCGCAAAATTATGGAGGAGCTCCATCCCATACTGCATAGGGATGAGAGGTTACAAATAATATTCACAGAACCCCCTCTCCTGGCTTACAGACAACCGCCAAACCTAAAAAAACTTATAGTGCGGAGTGCACTTAACACTACCAATACCAATGGCACATTTCCATGTCAGCAGAAAAGATGTGCAACCTGCACACACATTCACTCTACAGACAGGGTAATCAACTAGTGTGACCCCAGCCTAAAGTGATGCTGACATCTGCATTGTCTTATACCACTTCACTTTTTAAAGTTACCAATAATTCTTCACAGTTTTAATCAGTGGCTTCTGTTGGGTTAAAGTGTCACGTCAGAACTAATACTAATTTAGGTTGTACTAATGAAATAAATGTTTTTGTAAATATATATATATATATATATATATATATATATTTTTTTTTTTAATGCACCTTTAAACAGTGTTTCTCTCTGTCATCTTCCCTGTCAGCATTTCCTGAGTCAGGTGGGCATGGCTAAAAGATGATTGACATTATAGCTCCCCCAATCAGATCTCTAAAATCACCATCTAGCAGGGATCTGATTGGAGGAATTAAAATATCAATCATCATTTAGCCCCACCCAACTCAACCCAGGAAAGAAAACTCAGGCTGACAAGGAAAAGGACAGAGAGAAATCTTGTATAAAAGGGCATTTTAAAAAAATACATATATGTTTACAAAAAATTTTATTGAATTCGTACAACCTAAATTAGTATTAGAATATTGAGGTGACAGGTGCACTTTAAGAAAAAAAACCATCATGTCGAGTGTGATCCGACACTGGATTGGTGGAAAATTGAATTGTAGGGATCATGAAGAGGGAGTCAGGGGTATAGTAATACTAAACTAGTAATAAATGCTTCCCTGTAAGAATTTGTATTTTATTAACACAGAGCTATAGGAGTAAGTAAAAGGTCACTATAATCCTCTCTCTTTAATATGTTCAGTGACCAGATCTCCCCTTTTTACTGAGTAAATGGTAAATGTATGTACAAAAGCTGTAGCAAACAAATGAATAAAACTCTTAGCTTTATACATACTGCGAGGATACACATTTCTACTACATGCACCCTGTACATTGTGCATATCATCAACAGCCACCCATCCAGTGTGTATACAAGTATCTGACCTGAAGAAAATGATTTAGCCAAACTAATTTTATCAAATCCACCCCATATCCCCAGACACAGGTGAAACTAACCCCGCAGGGGGGTATCCCAGTAAACTCTGCCTACCGCACAGAGTTTTAATTAGTGTTCTTAGTGAGAAAGGCAATCTAGCATATAACCGAGGTTTTACAGCACTTACAACCATACCATAAATTTGATGGACAAGTAATGCCAGAAATCCAAAAATCACCATTTAAATTGGTGTGTACATGTAAAAAAGCAAACAATAAACTTGACTTCCTGATTTCTATTACTTTCTTTGGTTTTCCTTTTTGCTGGTTGTAGACTTGTTTCTCTAAATACAAGTGTTAAAATGACAGGTTTAGGTTTAGTGATTTTGCAGAATAGTGACAGTAATAAAAATTTAAACAAGCACTTGGAGTGGATGTTTTCAGATCATCTTAGCCCCTCTCCCATAGTCAAGGGCTAAGAGTACTAACTGAGCATGCTCCCCATATGCAGAAACCAAATTAAAATTCACTTTCTTCAGCAAACTTAGTACATGGCAGCTCTGGGAGACTTAAAAACAGGAGAAATGGAGTCTAAAAAGCTGAGAGTCAAAAGATGCTTAGTAATTTAAATGCTGCACACAAGTACAGGGGGAGGGGCTAGAATGACATGAGATCCTCTTCTCCAAGTGCTTGTTTTTTGACTGTTGTGATTATTCTGCAAAATGAGTAACATAAACCTGTCACTGTATTTAAAACGAAGAGGCCAATAAGCAGAAAGCATTTTGTTCATGCTTTAGTGTCCCTACTACAATTGTTGCAACCTTACCTTTGTCTCAAATACAAACAGTTTAGTTTTCAAGCAAATGCTGAGTTTTTTGCATGTAAAAAGAGGCAACATTTTCTCAATTCAATGTAACAGACACAGCAGGGATTCTAATAAAAATACTTTGGTCTCTGATCCATAGGAGCAGAGGGGTTCAGGAGTTAATGGCTGTAAAGCTAAACAAAAAGAAATGAATTTAAATGAGAAAAATGTTTCTTTTGGTTTAATAATTGGAACGACATAAAATAGTTTTGGACTTTACATCTTTTAAATAAGAAATACCCAGACTTTCTCCTATTCTTTTCTATGAAATGTAGAACTTGGTACTTATTTTACGGACCACATATCCATGAAATTCCTAAAAGCTAAGAGATGGCTGCAATTAACAAAGAGAAAACCAACACAAATCATAGAAAAATTAGTCAGTATGATTGTCCCTTTAATGGTAGATAAGAGGTCTAATGTGCCACCTCAAGAAATAGAAATCAACCAGGTGACACCAGCTGGCAGCTGTAGATAAGTACTCACATCCATTCTATTAGCCAGACAAAGGAGGTATGTCATGTGGCATCCAGAGAAGCTCTAATTGCTGACCTGACACATCATTTGATGTCATAGTGACCCTTCTGTTCATAACTGTGTATCATTGCTGCATATTCAGACTTAGCTGCAGAGCTCTCAACTTGGATCTGTTATTTAACTTAGGTCTGTATACATTTTATCTTTAAGCAATTATTCAAAATTTATATTTTTGTTTATTTTCTTATTTAATTGGCACCTATAGCCAAATGAACTGTCACTTTATGCTACTGCACTTATTACCCTCCTATATATTTATATAAGTCTTCCTTCTATTTAGATTGTAAGCTCCATGGGTCAGGGACCTCCATCCTCTTGTTTCAATTATGGCCTGGCACTTAGGGGGTTATTCACTAAGGTGCAAATTCAACTTTCGAATTCTCAAACAGTGGATTCCCATAGTAAATCCATGACAATCTCTCCAATGTAAAGTTGCCACAATTTTCCCATAATAAAGTCATGACTACGACAATACTCTCATGATAAAGACGCGACTGCAACAGTTGCAGCCTATTGAGACTGTTTTTCTGGCGAATTCGTACCTATACGCAACAATTCGTACTTCAGTGAATAACCCACTTAGAGTGAAGTATTTTCTTGATTATATGCTTGTAATTTACTTCACTTGTTCTTTCTTCCGCACTTCCCTTGTCTGTATTATAACTGTATAGTTGGATTGTACAGCGCTACGTAACCTTGTGGCGCTTTATAAATAAAAATATACATACATACATACATACATAAAGACATACAGGTATTATTTTCACTTTTAAAAAATCTCCATCTAACTTTTTCCCCAAAGATGTCCCATAACGCTAAAATCTCAGAGCAAGATCATCAGAGAGACTTTTGGAAGCACAGGGAAGATACTCTTGAATTCAAAAGGTTCAGAAGGTAATATGAAAGCTTGTAGAAATGCAGATCCAGCTATCTTCATAGCAAACCATACATGCCTCTGAAATGACCAACATGCGCCTGGTTCAGTTAATCTGAATTGTGTCTGGCTGGTACCACTCATACTCCTATTCTAGAGAATATCCATGGCTATTTACATTAGTGCCATGGTCCCCCATTCTAGGGCTAGGGAGGTATGCCTTGTGACAATAGGATGTTAAACTCCTCACCATTCTTTACTTTTAATGCCATAGTGCGCTTCAGCTTCCAATAATTTATGGGATAATTATGCACATGGATGTAATAATATTTTAGGTCCTTCCGGTTAGGATAAAATAGCTCCAAACAGCCACATCAGAGGCATCAACTTCTACAAAAAAAAGGATCTGGGTGAATTGATACAGGGGTCATGGTGAATTTCTCCTGAAACTGACATTTTTACAGTTTTTCGATGACACAGTAAATAGTATAAAACTTCTTTACCATGTTTACCATGTTTACCATGTTTACCATGCATCTACAATCGATCTGATAGAATTAGAATATCATTTAGAGCAGTGATGCCCAACCTTTTTCGGCCTGGGGGGCCATATAAATTTCCGACACGCGTGTCGGGGGCCGCTTCACCGCAAAAATACAAAAAAGAAAAAAAAAATCGAGCAGATAAAAATGTATTAGTAATAGTATTATAGAAACATGTTTCTGTTGCTGCTGTGGTGTGTGTGTGTACACTCTAACACATACCAGTGAGGTTTTTTAACTTTCCTCAGTCTGCCTCTCTTTGTGCCCACCTGCCACTGGAGCTCCTCTGTATATGGCGAGGAGCTGAGATATAACGCGCTTCTGCCTGCCTCCCGGAAGTCACCTGACGCCAGAGCTCCTGTGTATATGGCGGGGAGCTGAGATATAATGCGCTTCTGCCTGCTGCCGGAGCTCCTAGGATATGCAGCTTTAGGTAAAGTCACATATCCCAGGAGCTCCAGCAGGAGACCTTCAGTTGCTGGATGATAGTAGCGTTATACCCCAGCTCACTGTTTTTTTGCACCCTAGGCGGAATAATGAA
>WMED01003366.1:0-22320 GCA_019650415.1 Pipa parva
GGGGTCCAACCCATTACTAGCATGGTGTACCTAATAAAGTGGCCGGTGAGTGTATATATAGTAGGATAGAGTGGTCATGTTAGTCCACAGATGCAAAAAAAGTATTACAGTACTGTCAGTTTAGATAGACTATCTTTCAAGAGGTCTGTCGTCCCTTCGTCAATGTTTGAGACTTGAAAGGAGAACAGACTTCTTGAAAGCTTGTATTTATCTTATATCTATCTTCTGAAACTTCCACTTTAATAATGGTAATTTTTCTATATGCAACAGTTTTAATATAAAAAAGGATCTGTAACCTCTGTTCTGTGGAGGGTAACAGGGAAAATTTTTTTTTTTTTTTATAAAAACAAGATTAAAATATAATTGTATAACTATTAATAATTATTTTGTATTGCTCTTTTTCACTGGTGTAGATTTTTATAATAGTTATTCATAGATTAAAATAATAGGCTAAACATGACTCTATAATGGTTGTTGATTGGTAAATGGTCAAGCTATATCCTTTAGTCAGTTCCTTGTTAGGATTGTATGGTAAGTTGCTGTCATATAGTGGTAACAATGCTAAGTGCAGGTGGGGTGTATTATATCCTATACAAAGGTTTTCCTAAGTGAAATGGAATGTTCCATTGCACAATTGGATAAATCATAAATTTGGTGACCTAGAGGATTGATAAAACTGGAGAGAAGCAGTTCTCTCTCTTCCCTCTCTTAGACTTGCAGGTCCTAGTCTTGCAGGAAGTCTTACACTGAAGGAAAGATAGCACTGCAAACAAGAAGGAATAACTGGTGGGTAGGAAGACTTTCCCTTTACAAAACACACTTTTGGAATCAAAACACCAAAAATGAGAACAGTTTTCTTATTCTCTTAAAGGAGAGGACTATCAAAATTTTTATACTTGCCTTTACTTTGCGGACTTCATTGGCTTGGAACTCTGGAGTGCAGTTGTGATGTATAATTCCAATGCCTCCCATCAACTGTAATATAAACAATTTCCATATCTCTAAATATTAACAAAATAGTTTGGATTTAATGTCCTAAATAAGAGACCAACTGTAAACACTGCCCCCACCCAAAAATAAAACTGCTAAACATCTAATTTTAAACTTTAAAGGGGGAACTATAGTCAGATTACATCTTTACATATGAAGTACTATACCTTGGTGAGAAGCATTTCTCCCCAGTAGTTGTTTCATGTGAAGCAGAGTAATAGAGTAGGGAACACTGATAAACCCCCACACCAGTAAATGTGTGTGTGATGTGTACTGGCAAGTTTACCATGAAAAGGTACCCTCTCCCAGACAATTTTGCACTACTTACAACTTAGCACATGTGCACAAGTTAGCTTTTGCTCTGTAATCTCCTGCATTACAAACATAAACAAGCTTAAAATTTATGAAGCTAAAAGGTCAGCACACTGCTTAACCAATAGCAATAAGGCAACAAGAGAAGAAAAAGCTGCCTAGCTTGCAGAACAGAAAGAGATGGGGGAGCGGGGGAGGAAAATGTCAGCTCTCAGGAAAACTAATTAAGGCAAGTATTATTTCTTCCCTAAACATTTTTTTTTAACTATTTGTGTCACTAGTTGGCTTAGTATAAAGGAGTTATATATATATATATATATATACACACACACACACACAGTATATGTGTGTGTGTGTGTGTGCAGTTATATCAGCACTATAGTGCCCCTTTAAAGAGACAGTCCAGCCTCCAACAGTTGTTTATTTGTCACCATTAAAATGTTTTAACAATTTTTTTTTATTTTTGAATTCTCAAGACTGTGAATCAAGTAACTGGCACAAGATTTCATGCTTATTATCTGAAGAGTAAGTAGATTAGAGAGGAGGGGCTTCTGTAGAAGTGATATAAATGGAAAAAACAATGAAAATATACTACAAAATAATTTATCAGTGACAATGTCAAATAACTATTGGAGGCTGGACTGTTCATTTAAACTGAAATTTAGAATGACAGAAGTAAAGTTTTAAAAAGGATTACTTTCAAAAACAATCTGCAGATGTATGAATTTAGCTTACTTTTTCATATTATATATATTTTAACATACATATGTTCATTATTTGTACTAAATATATGCTGTCAGATTCATTGTAAGGTTTCCTTATTAAAGTTTACCTATCACTTCAAAACTCTAATACTAATTTAGGTTCTACTAATGAAAAAAAAAAACCTTTGTAAATATGTATGTATTTAAAAAAAAACCTTTATACAGCGTTTCTTTCTGTCATCTTCCCTGTCAGCCTGCCTTTCTTTCCCAAGTCGGGTGGGTGGGGCTAAATGATTAACATCTTTCCTCCAATCAAAATCGGGATTTGAAGGAACAGTCCAGCCGAAAATAAAAATAAACACATTTATTTATGCTAATTAAAAAGAGGAAAGTAGATCCAGCATCTCAAAGTGGTAAACTTCAAAAAGTGGAATTTACAGCTGATCCTTTTTTGCTGAACTATACTCAAACGTATTCCAATGAATTCTTGAAGGAACGTGCTATCCCTTTGAACCATAGAATGCACACAATAGTGTAATATTGCAAAGATCCTAATATTTAGAGAAATAGATAAAATGCACTCACATAAGGAATCTTATGCAGTCGCTTCTCAAACATAGCCTCTGGTTTCAAAATAATAATCAGTAGCTTGCATGGTGATTTAGAAGTAAAAGGTCACAGAGAGTGTGCATGTGAACAATGTATCCACCCTAGAGGACGTGCACGTTGTCCCATGTGCCTTCTAAGAAATGCCGATGCAAGGCTTTACTAGGAACGCAGCTGGAGAGAAGCGAGCTTCTGAGAGGAATCACCTGATTTGGACCCTGTACAGTCACCAGCAGAGTCTGAAGATGGAGTATGCTACACAGAAGTGCTGTATAGCACTTCTTTAGAGGTAAGAATTTTAACTTTTTTTAAAAAATTGAGAATAAATCGTATTTAATAAAATGTGGTAATTAGCATAAATAAATGTGTTTATTTTCAGCTGGATTGTTCCTTTAAGGGATTTGATTGGAGGAGATATGTTAATTTAGCCCCACCCACCCGACACTCGGGAAAGAAAAGCAAGGCTGACATGGAAAAATACTATTTAAAGGTACATTAAAAAAAAAAACAACATATTTTCAAAATGTTTGTTTCATTAGTAGAACCTAAATTAGTATTAATTTTGAGGCGACAGGTGCACTTTAAAATTTTGAAAGCTACATACAGCAAAATGTAATGATAGCTTTTCTTGCTTGAATGTCTACTTTGAATACTGACAGAAAACCTTCTTAATGCCCTTACAATATGAAGTGACAAGAGTACATTAACCCCTTGGCTATTTTTAAGGACCATGCTTATTAAAGTAGTACTCTAATACAACCATGTCAATGGGCAACTACATGTTTTTTTTCTTCTCAGTTAAGAGTGTATAATCTAAGACTTTGCTAATCAGATCCCCAGTATAAGATAAATATATCTTTATTACTTACTGCCATTGCTATAGCCATATCAGATTCAGTGACAGTGTCCATGGGAGAAGAGATCAAGGGGGTCTTCAATGTTATTTTACGTGTCAAAGCAGAAGTCAGGTCCTGAAACACAAAGAGCATTCTTTTTTGCTTGCTCCACTGAGCTAACATAATTACATCACATGAGAGACATGACTTCTACAAGCCTAAAACTAATCAATCCACTGAAGAGCCATTTAATTCAACTACACTTTAAAAGCCTTCTATTTAACATATCCAAAGTACTTGTACACAAGATGGTACATTAAAATTCTGTAAAGCTAAGCAAGTATTTCACCAATTTTACTGGCAATGTAGCCAACCGCATAGTGTTTTATCAAGTCATTCACTAAAATGTTACTATCTTAAAGCTAAAACAGACTACATTGCTAGCTACATATATGCTGGTAAATTCCATGGCCATGCTTTAATAGATATTATAGTAGTATAAAAAAAAAAAAAAAAAAAAATATTTCAGATAAACAGGAAAGAACTAATTTTAAAAGAAACAGTCACCAATTGTTATTTACATAAATATAATTGCCATTAGTTTCTTACAAAAGCCTGGAAACCACTCAATCAGTATCCGTATCATATCTGCATATAGTTACCATGGAAAATGACAAAGCCAACAAGTCATTGTATGACCTCTCTATCCTGATGTAACCATTATCAGAACCCCCTGGTAGAACTAGTTTGGTCTTGATGCATTATTGTTATACATTTGTCATTGACTGCATTAGATTTTTATACATAAGGTAAAAGAATGAATGCCTTGTAAACATGCATTGTTATGACATTATCTGTACATAAAAATGTATTAAAAATGTAAACTGCAAAAAGTTGGTGTTAATGCTGTAGAGTGAATATGCTCGCTGTTTTTCACACTGAATTGTAGCAAAGTCAATTCTGCAAATACCATTTTACTGGCTGAAAGTTCTTTGTGTTTTGAATGTAATGAATGAAATCTACTCTCACCACTTCATCAGCAGTAAAGTCAATGAATCCTGGAAGGATCAAAAAGTCACTGTAAAAGAATAAAAAAAGAAAGAAAGACTCTTAAATTAAATAGGTTAAACAAAAGCATAACTAGAATTTCTTGAATTAGATTTATTCTCTTCTAATACAAAATAAACTAAACAGCTTTATCTTGTACTCTAGTATGTTTAAGAAAACATACTTAAAACCCTTATTACAGTGATGCCTAACCTACGGCCCACGACGTGGTGCTATCCGGCCCGTGGCCCAAATTCAGAAATCCAAAATGTTGTGTATAAGTGTGAATTCGCCAGCTAAAGACAGTCGCAATAGACTGCTACTGTCACAATCACGTCTTTGTAATGAGAATATTGTCACAGTCGCGACTTTACTATGGAAATTGTCGCAGCTGTTACTTTAAAGTTTGTCGCCAATTTGAAGCAGCCAGTGACACGTGTGAAGCAATTTTATATGGTCCCCTGGCCAGAAAAGGTTGGGCATCACTGCCTTATTACATGTAAATATGATGCTTATTTAGTTCATACTTAAGTTAATATTTACAGTACTTTATTTTTTGAATTCCTGGCGCAGCTCCTTTGCCATGGAAATCTGTCAAGTAATCTGTGTCTCCATTGGCAGGAAAGGTACTGCAAGTTCTCTCATCTGTCTGTGTCTGAATTACATGATTCAATTTCATCAATTAGTTATTTTGTTTTGAAAAAACAAAAACATACATTTCCATATGTGTACTGACCACTCTACTACTAACGGAGTGCTGGAGGAAGAATTTGTTCCATAGTTATTTTGTTTGCCTATTTAAATTTGAAAAAGTATACTATTTTTTATGGTACACACACCTTTAAAAACTGACAAACTGAAGCGCAAACATAACATTCCTTTAGAGCAGGGGTCAGCAACCTATGGCTCTCGAGCCAGATGTGGCTCTTTTAATGGCTGCATCTGGCTCTTTGACTGTAACGAGCGGTGCTCACATGCAAGCACCGTTCATTACAGTCTGCCGGCTAATTGCAGGCAAGCACTGTAGAGACAAAGCTCTCTCTGCGCATCTGGGTTGCTAGCCAATTCAGAGCCACTGACATCACCTATGTGACGTTACATATGAAGTCAGTGGCTCCGGATTCAAAAGGGCTGAGCAGAGCCACACGTATATGGCTCTCTCAGGCAAAAAGGTTGCTGACCCCTGCTTTAGAGGAACTATAGTAGTTTATATTAGAATACATTTTAAAACGCACATTTAGGCTCCCTGCTACCACCACCTGTATCTCTTGGCTGCTTACTTGGTAATCAGCCCAATAATGTTTAGGGGAATTTCTGAAAATAGCAAATTTAAAATGAATAGAACAATGCATCAACAAGTGCAAATGTTTCCTAGGTCTACAAACCCACATAAACTAATCAGATTTCAGCTTGCATTATTGTAGCACCCATATAGCAGTGAATGTTAAATGTGAATTTGTTGATGTGGGTTTTCAGCAATCATCCAAACTTTTGGATACATTTCCCCTTCTTTTACAAAAGTGCTCATTTAAGTCATGTACAAACACTAAGATGGTGGGAAGACTTAATACCCTATGTGAAATATAAATAAATTATAGTCACAATAAGGAAAGTAAGAAGTTTGCAAATTTTTCTATGTTTAACATTAGCAATTAGTATGGCAACCATCCAGTATGATGTAAAGCAGGCATGTCAAACTCAGGGTACCCCGAGGGCCACATGAGTAACAAGAGGTTATTGCGAGGGCCGCACACAGTTTATTCGACGAACTGCACACAAAACCAAGTAGCAGCCTGACACTATCAAGCCGGCAACAGCTAAAATAAATGGCCCTTGCCACCCTGATAGTGTCAGGCTGCTCCTTGGTTTTGTATCTGGCAGCCTAGCTGGTTATAAAAAAATAAGGGGGGCCCCCCATGCATTTTTTAAAATTATTTATTATTAATAAATATCTCCTCTCCTCCCAATCCCCCCAAATGTGCCCCCAATCCCCCCAATCCCCCCAAACCCCCCTAGTATACGCACCGGTGTCCAGCGAGTCAGAACAGTGCACTCCTCCAGGCTGCGTCCTGCCGCGTAAGTGATGCCGCGTGGGTGACCCCGCACTCCTGTTTGACGTCACTCGCAGGAGCGCGGGGTCACCTACGCATCGGGACTCTGGAGGGCGGATCGGCGTTGACAGTGGACTACAGGTACGTTTTTTACATCTGCGACCCGCACAAAAGTCTCAAACTTTGTCTCTAAACTTTAGAGGCAAAGTTTGAGACTCTTGTGCGGGCCGCAGATATGCCAGTAAAGGGCTGCATGCGGCCCGCGGGACACCAGTTTGACATGCTTGATGTAAAGTATCACATAAGACAGGCTGCAAGCACAGCATTTAGTTGAAATTCAAAGAATTTGCTTTTATTCCATCTGTAATAAGTTTTAAAAAAAAAAAAAAACCCAAAACTTAAAACTATTCTCTGGTTAAAGCTTTGTCAAGGAGTTTGTAATAACAGAATATTAGTGATGCAGAAGGAATTAATAAGGAACTTCCAACATTTACATAACATGAGAAACAAGAACATTTAAAACAATAAATATGTATTGTAACATGCTGTAGAGAATGTAAAAATGAAAACCATTGCCTTTAAAGAAGTTGCATTGTCTGAACAAAATACATTCAATTGCTCACAAAGCAGATATACTGTAGTGCAATTCCAGCTGAACAAAAAACATGTGATCTGCCGCTTTTGACAAGGAATTCGGTTTGATCTGATTGTAAATCTTTCCACAAAACAGCAAGTAGCTGTTATCATGGGGAAAAGTGCAGCTTTACAAACCATTGGTGTGGCCCATCCTTCGATGAGTCTATGATTAAGTGTTGAATATTGAAAGGTGAGGAGTTTTACTTAATCCACTGTGCTGAGTGGTTGGATTTCTTAGACAAGCTGGCTAACATGGCACATGAAGGTGAATGTAGTAACTATCTACAGCTGCTTTAACTATGTTCCACTGTTTCCTAAGTACCTATTTTTTTCCCTGTTAAACATAAAGGGTAAATGCTTGCACAATCAAAAATTATTCGTTTTATCAGTACCTGGCAATAAAACTGCTTCAGAGATTGTGTTTTCCTGAAGAATGTAAACTTTAAATCTGCTATACCAAGTGATGCCCAGCCTACAGCCCGCGGGCCATATCCGGGTCGCGACGCGGTGCCATCCAGCCCACAGCACAAATTCTGAATTTTTGTGTACAAGTGTGAATTCGCCAGCTAAAGACAGTTAAAGACAGTCACAATAGACTGTTACTGTCGCAGTCATGTCTTTATAACGAGAATATGGTCATAGTCACGACTTTACTATGGAAAATTGTCACGGCTGTAACTTTAAAATTTGTCGCTGTTGCAACTTTGAAGCAGCCCGTGACACGTGCATCGCAAATTTATATGGCCCCCAGGCCAAAAAAGGGTGGGCATCACTGTGTTATACTATCAAGTTGTAGAGACAATAGAAATAACAGCCAACTCCTTGACACACACAACCACTCGCATACATCAGTTGAATAAGTTATAGTGATTTACACAGTTAACAAGTGCCAAACAGGAATAGCCAAATGTCCAAACAAAGCAATTATGATGCATTCAGGGTGATTTAATTTTTTTTTTTTTTTTTTTTTTTTTTAAAGTTTACATAATAAATGTATATATTATCCAGGACATGCAACACCTACATGGAAAAAGACAACCATGTTTACAAGAACAGAGTTTTTATTTCTTTTTTTTAAATGCATCCTATCAAGGAGAAGTGTAAGAAAATAAACAGTGAATCATTCTTTCCAAAGATAAAAATAACAAAAACCATATTGTTTGCCATGGCTGTAATGCTAATATGGTTAAGATGTAGGTATATTCTAATTTTCCGCCTATTCATCAACTGATAACGACAAGAAAAAAAAAAAAAAAACTGGCTTCAAAAATCAAAGTGGGGGTAATTCAAAGATACACTGTGTTCCAAATTATTATGCAAAAAGTGTTTAGGAGTGATAAGGTAAGAATTGTTTTGTTTGTCAGTTAAACTCATTGATGGTGATGTGTGTCAGGGCTCTTTATATCACTGAAAGCAATTGCAGACACCTGTGCTAATTAGTTTGGCAGGTGTGTCCAATTAAAGGCAAGACTACTTAAGAAGGTTGTCCCCCATTATTAAGCAGCCTACATTTTCAGAAAAATGGGAAAGAAAAAGGATGTGTCGGCTGCTGAGTAGCAACAAATTGTGGAGCGTTTAGGTCAAGGCATGAATAAATTGCATTAACAATAATCAAACTGCCTCTGGGAGAGAGGCTGTTTGGATTTTTCACAAGCTAATATTGCAGGTAATTTGTTGGTAACTTATATATGTAATTGTATTCGGTTTCCAGCCCCTCCTACAATGATTAAAAGGTTTCTATTGGCTGCCAAACTTTTGTGACACTCCCAAAAACGCCAATTCGGCGCGAATTTTGTACTATTTAAATGGCTTGTATGTTGTATTTTAATTTATCTCCTGATGAAGCTGCAAACAAATAGCAGGGAAACGCGCTGAGATTCTGTTGCTGATTTTTATATTATGCTTGCTCACTTCTCTGAGGTGTGCCCTATCCCACATGGTTTTGCAAGTCACTGTGTAAACTAGTGGAATTTTATATGGAAAGAGATACTACGTGGATCGTTGTGAAATTGACTACATGTGTGGTTTTCTTATGGATTTGGTGAGAGTTCTCATTATCAGAGTGTTGTAACACGAACAAAATCACTTATTGGTGGAGACCTTGTTTTTCTACAATCACGTACACGTTTTTTATCTGTGGAAATTATCCTTTTTTACGGTGGTCGTTTACTTCATCTATTTCATTTGACATCTAAAGATTACTGCACTATGGTGCTTTTTTATGTGCGCTTTTTCTTTCAGACCTACACTTCATTGTGAACATTCTAGGAGGACTGTGAAATTCTCCTTTTTTGAAAAGGCTGCATATAGTGGGACTCACATTCACTCATTAGTTTAGCATTTGATTTATTATTTGTATTATTTTTGTGCTGTATCACTTCCAGTACATATAATACTTGAATAGTTCATCACTGGAAAATTACAATTCATATAGGTAATTTTGGAAAATATTTGCATAATAATTTGGAACAGTGTATACACGCACAATACAATTGGTTCATGGGACCAAAGACAGACTTAGAAATATCTTCTTCTGCAACACCATGGATGGGAGATAAATAATAAAATAAATTGCTATTATTATTAATAATATATATAAAAATGAGTATTACAGTACTTGGTGATACTGTTTATATTGGACTAAGTCAGTTTAGATATACAAACTTTCAAGAGGTCTGTCCTCCCTTTCTCAAGTCTCAATCAAGTATTGACAGACCTCTTCTAGTAAGAGTGTACCTAAACTGCCTGTTAGTCCAAAAAAAAAAAAAAGTATCACCAAGTATTACAATACTCATTACACACACACAGATAGGCACAGAGGCAAGCACATGTGAGCGGGAGCAAATGTGAGCACGTGTGCGCAGAAGAACAAACATGCGAGGATATGCACGGGAGCAAGGACATTGCAAATAATGGGAGTTTTCCCACCATAAAACAGTATAATGGTAAGAAACCCCATAATCAGGGCCTTTTAAACTATTTATTTCAAAGTACCTCTCACTGACAGGCATGCTGGATTTAGTGATAAATGGAAATAAAAACAGGGGAGCATATTTACCACTCTTTAAAGGTAGATTTATTATTTCTCTGGAAGAAGTCTGCAATACCTGTAGGTATCCCCCAGTAAACAAACAAAGGTATATTGTCCATTTTCAACTACAAAATAAAAACCTGAAATCTTATGGCATTACTGCTTGTACTATAAATACAAAAGGTATAGGGAAATCTCAGATTTCCTAAACAGATGAAAATTTTTAGAATATGCTAGTTTGTAAACAAATTGTAAAAACAAACTCACTGTTCCTTTTAAGTGTACATCAATGGTAAACAGGAAAGAAGCACCATTTGGTTTACTTCTTTTTTTCTATTTACCATTGATGTATTGCTAGCACTGTGGCGGAAGTACTGAAATTAGTGGTACCTTAAAGTCTGGACGGACCTATCCTAGGATCATCACTGTAAGGTATATTGGATCCTTTTAAGTAAACATATTGATTGCTGCATAAAGACAGTGTTTAAAAGGAGGGCACCAGTATAGTGCATCACTATTAAGTGATCAGCTAAATACATATTCATTCTACAATAAGATCCCCCCCTTCTGACTGAGATTTCGAAGATGGCATAAGTATGTCATTGAGTCCTCCAATCAGATCCCAAGTAAGATCTCAGAGAAACCCCATTGGAGGAGCTACAGTGCAAATACATATCAGCTTTACACTGCCATTGGCAGGTGATGTTAAAGAAAAACTAAAAGGCTCGTTAGCCTTGGGATTGATTCTTTGGGGATAGTGGGTTGTTTAATATACCTATCGGTGCTGCTCTTTTCTCCAGTGTTGACTCCTGCTTTAAGATACAGCCGATGCTCTTTTCATCTGCTTCCAGCACTGTGATCCCCTTAATTTCCTGCTTTCTTTTCAACATCACTGATGGAGACAGTGCAGCAACAGTATTCTGCACTAAAAATGCTTCAGCACTTGCCCACATCAGTAATGTGGAAGACCAGAATTAGATCAATTCTTGAACTGAAGAAAAACATTGTTGTGACTAGAAGCAGGAGTCAGCACAAGAGAAAACTACAGCATCATTAAGTATAATAAACACCCCATAATTAATGTTATACTAATACTATCAAGCCATTTTAGTTCTTATTTAAAATTCACTGTTCAAGGCCACTGGCCAAAAAAAAAAAAAGAAAAAAGATAAACTAATGGTAAAAAGTAGGAGGAAGCACTTGCCATTCTTGATTCTTTTGTAAAAAGGTTCTGGATGAAACCTCAATGCTGGCTCTATCCTCATGCTCCATAATCGTCACAACATGCAGACAACCTGTTACACTTATTAATATCTGTAATATAGGAGGAGAAGTGTTAAAATATATGCTTACTGTGACTCATAAGTATAACATTAAAACTAGGTTCTTCCCTCTACTCCTTTGTAAGAAATGCTTGTCTAGCTGTGTAGAGATGCATACAGAGAACTTAGACATTAATGTCTGGTGTCTAAATTACCTGCCAATTTTCTATTTGCATCTGGTACAGAGTGGTATTAGCCCATTTAATAAAGGCAATACATGCACTATGTTTTGAAAGATACACTTTCGTCAAGTAAAATTCTTCAAGCATGTGTGTTTTGCCTTTAATAAATGGCCTTATACTCCTTGCATCAGTTTATTTCAGTATGGCCTTGGTTTCTCCACATCTATTGGAAGAAAACACCTAAAAGCTTAATATTACAGGCCTTACTGCACCTTTTTTCTACAGTCTTTTACCATAGAGGTAAACTAATAACAGTAAAAAGCCTTGAGATTAAGGTTGCAGGGATTTAATTTGACAGGAAAGGGCATTCTGTTATTATCAGACACCTATAGTTACACAAGCTGCATGGGTAAACGAAATTCATTTAACTGCATATAGCACTATGATTTCTACAGAATGACTCAAAAGGGACATCTATTTAGCCAACCAGCTGTGAAACTGGGATCACAAAAAAAGATGATGCAAAAAGTGAATTAAAGTCATCCCTGGAGTATGTAAATATGTTTGTATTCCAATGTAAATGGATAGTGTGGAATAGGGTAACACTTCAGCATTTCAAACACCTAGGAAATTAAGCTGACATGACTATAAATATAACAGGACCATTACAAACTACAGACACTTTGTTACTAGGATATATGACATTTAAAAACGTCAACGAATGTCTAATTCATATAGATTCACTAATCCTGAATTTTCTGAAACAGATAGTTTTTATAAGCATTTTAATTGCCACTGACAATGAAAATTGGAGCTCTATCCTTCCATATCCAAATTCTTTTATAAATGGTAGGAATGGTCAAAGGGACTTAAAATTATACTGACAACTGTTTTTTTTCACCATTTAAAGATCTTTTAAAGTTACCTGTAATTCATGTTTTTTTATTCTTTGTCAGTGGCTTCTATGAGTTAAGAATCATACTTTATTTCTGTCATGTAAATCTTGACCTGACAGTTATTTATTTAGGCTGTCAGAGGAAGTGATGATTTCACCCTTGGAATTCTGTGAAATGGAGTACCAGGGCTGTAACATTTTGTTTAGTAATGAAGGGTGGTGCCAGGGCTTCTCAATATGTTTATCAAGACATTTCACTTTAAAAGAACGGTATGGCCAAAAACACTTGTAGACTCCATCTTCATTCTCTGCTGGGAGGACACGTTGATGACGTGCATGCTCTTCCATGTGACATAGGAAATGCTGATGCGGAGCTTCATTATCAGCACGGCTGGAGATGGCTGTGTATATTAGAAGGGATCTGGAGACTCGGGATGCTGTAGAGTTGCTGGCAGAGAATGAAGATGGAGTCTACAACATGGAAATGCTGTACAGCACCTCCTTATAAGTAAGATTTTTTTTTTAAATTGATAATAAAAATGCATTCAATAAAAGTTAGAAATTATCATAAATAATTAAGTGTTTTTTTTTTTAATTTTGATCATACCGTTCCTTTAACCATTTCCTTCTCTACAACTCTTGTTAATTTAAATGTAATGATAAACCCCTGTACCACCATCAATTACAGAAATCCAGTATGATTCTTTGCAAGTTCAGCCCTTTAACCATTTCCTTATCTACAAGGACTGAACTTGTTAGTGTTAGCTGTAACAAAGTCATGCTGCACAGCTATTTATTACTGAAGCTCATTACCATAGTTTAGTTCAGTTTATAAGGCAGAAAAAGTCCATCCAGTTCAGCTTATTTTCCTGCAATGTCGATCCAGAAGAAGGCAAAAAAATCCATGAAGCTAAACTGATGCAGTGTGCTTCTAATTTCCCTCCCCCCCCAGAAATACAGCACTTATAAAAATGTTATCTTTGATATTGAGTTGGTGAATTTTATTACTTTGTCAATTTTTATCTTGCTGCTGATAGCAGTCATTTTGTTAAACTGACCAGACCTTACCCAATCCCATTGATTTCTATGGTGTTTGAGATACTACATATTAAGGAAGTAAGCCCTAATGCCTAGTTTTAAAGGGACACCAAAGACTGTAAAAAGGAGATTATAATTTATTTGCTATCTAGTGTTAAATGAAACAAGTGTTAAAATGACAGATTTAGGCTTACTGATTTTGCAGAACAGCAACTAAAGAAAAAACAAGAGGTTGTCAGCTAATCCTAGGCCCCTCCTTCCTTAGTCCGATCTGAAAGACTGGAGAAAAGCAGCCTAACACAGCCATGGTAAAAAGATGCTTAGTAAATGCTACACATAAGCAACAGCCTGAATAGAGGTAACAAGAGGAGTGGCTAGGAATAGTCAATAACCTCTGTTGCAAATACTTGCTTTTTCTTCTATTTTTATGATAATTTTGCAAAATCTGTAAGCCTAAAATTTGCCATTTTAACAATTTCTGTATGTAAAATTAGGTGACCAATAAATAGAAAGCTATTTTTAAACAGTCTTTAGTGTCCCTAAAGCCAATTATTTTATCTACTTTAGACAATATATAATTTTTAAAGCACAGATTAAACATATAGTAACTATAAATGAATTTCATATTTGGTTCTATTATACATTCAACTGGAAACCTACCCAGGACTGTTGTTATTCACTACAAAGCGGGCATGCTATTGCTATTTTTACACAACAAAAACAGCCATTTACAGCAACATCTACTATTAGCAAAGTGCACTAAGAAAAAGTTGTTGGCCTTATGGAGAGCTACAAATAAGCTTGTCACATGATTTAAATGTTACCAGATCCTATGATGCATAAAAACAATCTACACACAGAACTTAGAAGCAGTAAGGTCTGAAACACAAATTCTTATAGCAGATTACAATGGAGATAAGGCAGTTACACGAGAACTTCTGAGCCTAGACAGCCAAAATGGCCCTCTTCTATCCTGCCTACTGTCAGTTTCACCAAAAATAGCCAGCACAGTAGCAGTTTTGGCTATAGTTCTCCTTAAAGGGCAGACAGAGGATCCAGGTTTGCTGGTACCAAATTAACCTGTGATACTCTATTAAAAAGGATACTAAACAACCTATCATCATCAAGGTTCATAACATATGTACATGAAAACCGAAGTTAATAAACCTATATTGTTAACAAAGGTATTCAGTTTTATTTTTATCTAGTTATTCTAGTTTAAAGAATAAGAAATTTTTACCATAATCAATATGTTAAACGTACAGGGTTCCTTTTAGTTTTGTTGCATTTAGAACTGCAATTAGAATATGCTAAATAACCCTGACAATATTTGACTGCTTGTGGAATTTCACATGGTACATCAAACTGAATATTAATGAGGCATACACTTACACTTAGTGCTGGCTTTCACATATGTTCTGTAAGAAGTCACTGCCCAGGACTAAACCTTTGCTCAGAAGGGGGATGGAGCTGCCATATTAGATGGTAAGGTGACTGCCAACTATTGAATGGACCAAGTACTAGCTCTGCATTAGAAAAGGGATTATTCTGAACTTGGATTTTCAGGATATTTTTCAATAAGAACTGAACTTTCCTTTCACAAAGATATACAAACTAATGTTCTGGTAAGGCGCTAACCTAATCATACACTGCTTCATTTGCTGCTAATATCTTCCAGTTGGCATCACACCAAATGATCTATCTAAAACATAGGAAATAATGGGCAGTGATTTAAGACAACGTATCTTGCCAAAACATTAGCTAATGCCAGTCAATAAATCAATTTGAAAGCTTTATCATTCCTTCCATGCCAGTATTACAGAGCATACTGTGACTAATGAGATATAGGTCTAAAATTTTCCATAGCTTGTGGAAACATGAGCTTTACAGTATAAATTAGAGAAGTTTGAGGAAAAAGAAAACTCTCTTAATTGGCAATTTAGCAGAAATCAGAATGTTATTCAACACCCTTTTTCATTAAAAAATAAAATCGCCCTTGATTTAATTAAAAGCCTTTAGATTGATTTCAATTTAATTCAAATATTTGCAAAGAATTCAGCAGCTAGAAATATCATATTAAAATAATACAGGACAAAATTACTAGGGATCACAAAACTACTACACCAAAGGATAAAATTAGTCTTTGAAACTGGTTCTTTAAATTTGCGAGTAAAATAAGTTATATCAGAAATATAACCTCCAATCCTCAAGCTATTGGCCTATAACCGCCATCCCTGAAGACCAAAGACTCATTTCAAGCATCTTTTAAAGTGCCATTAAGAGATAATTGGAAGTTGTTTTGTTTAAACAAAAATATATAATGTAAGCTTTCTTTTCACTTATCTTTAGTCTGCTTAAACTCTCAGTATGCACAAGCACTTTACAAGTACGTTAATTCAGCTAGACTAAGAGCTGCTATGAGAAAAATTGGCCCTCTGGTGCCCTACACAAGTAGCAAATATAAAGCAATTTCTGACAGAACTATATTAAAAAATGCCTTATAGGAAATGTGACATTGTATGACCTGATGGATACCCTAAAAAGAATACAATAACAAAAAAGACATTTACAACAGTAATCACTGAGTACATAGAGTATGCTGGGTGTTGTATCAATGTTACGCTAGTCAAAAATAAATCTTATAGAACAAATATAATAAAACATTTACAGTAACAAAACACAATGTGTTATGACAAAACAAAGAAATACAGGAAAGATGAAATTGTTAAAGGGAAATCATTTGAAAATATGTCATTTTTTAAATTCTATTTCATTTCTGCACTATTTTATGAGCAAAGAAGAGTTTTATTTTTATAAAACTATTTAATTCCCTGCCTTTTACCAGGTCTCACCTCTAAAACATTGTGCTCAGCTCACTGGGCTGCACGGATGAAAACAGTGGCATGTTTATAGCTCTGCAGAATGCATCAGCTTATGGGGTTGCTAAAGAAGAATCTGATAAAATATTCCTTATACTACCATGAAAATATCTACTCTTCAAAATATTTTATTTTTCATCTAAACCACTTTCTTAAATAGGCATTTTGCAATTTCTAGTTTTGTTCAGTCATAGTAAATAGGACATGCACACTTAGAAAATAATTTTTGTACAAGAGTGGACCATAATCCCTACCCAGGGCTTGTTAACTCCAGTGCTTGTTCACAAGCACAGAAAAACTGACAAATGAAATAGTTTCAACAGATCTATTTGCAATAAATGTATCCTAAAATACACACTGCCAGTGAGGCAAAGAACTAGAAAGCCATGTAAAAATAGTTCCAAGAACACACATTTGATACTACAGTTCAGAGGCTGAATTATAATATACACGATGTATATAGGTGATGATGTGTACTTACTTGTAAGTGAGACCATCTGAGTTTGCAAACAACTGTTGAGCAGTGAGTCCATCTTCAGGGACGTAGCCAGTGCCTCCACTTATCAAATAATCAGCCATACTGCAAAAAGTCATAGAGTTTATATTAAACAACACAGCATATAACTTAAAGAAAAAGACAAAGTGATAAGTGGCCTAACAAATGGTTAGCGAGCGGTCTTTTTTTTTTTTTTTTTAATAATATTTAACTTTTAACATATACAGTGCAGCACAAAATTTACTGAAGCGGTAAGGCTAAATCTCATAATAAAAAGGAGGTATGCTTCTTTACTTCTTGTGACATTTGTAGAGCCAAAGATAATGCCTATTACCTGGATATACGATCAGAATCAGACAGAGCACAGGCTGCAAAAGGCCCATCAATGTTCCTCTACTGTATGTGACTATATAGTGTACCTGTATTTTAAAGATATTAGCCATGCATTGGTATAGTTGTATCACTTTTGTACGCACAAAATACATATGAGATATTTTCCCAAAAATAAGAATTTCACAGAGATTTCTGACCACATATAATTTACCTTCTTTTAAAACTAAAATTTTCTGTTTTTGTCAATGTAAGTTTAGTAAGTACACATTTAATTAGAGACTGGTTCATGGTGTATCAAAAAGATTATTCTTCAAATTTAGGTCTATACTCTTACATATTGTTACCTTGGCTAAGGCATTCTATGATAATCCAACAAATTAATTACATCATTATTATAGAAAGAAACGGTCGCTATATTATAATCTAAGAATGCCTAATTTGAGACAAGAGGCATGTCATCTCCCTTTTATTAAGGGACTAGCAACAATAGAGAAAAAATAATATTGACTGGCATGTAGTTTATTTTTACGCTTGTGTAAAAACACTGAAGTCACAGTCCTGAATCCTATTGTGTTCTGTAGGTTTTCCTCTGCAGATTTCAAACATTGATTCTGCTGCATAAACAAACACATAATCCCTTTGGACAATACATGTTGCCGCTGTCCAATAATGTAAACATTATAAAATATAATATACTTTCATACTGTCAATTTAAAAGTAGGTAAATTGCGCTTGCAAATACTGCACGTTGTTGTTTGAAGCATTAGAATCTATATAATTTAACAATATTCAGCTGAAGTGAATGGTTATAGTTGAGTTTGTTAGTGTTATATAAATAAGCACAATCATAAATGTGCATTAAATAAAAACTGTCATGCACAGACATTCAGAAAACACTAGTAAAACTGCATACATATGAATGGTGGCCAAATGTACTTTCTATAGCAATGCTAAGCCTACTGCCAAGGCTGTGGGAAGATGGAGTTGTCAGAAAGCCGTCATGTCTTTGTTTTAGATGAGCTAAAAACAAGAAAACGTGCCCATTACTGTATCCGTTATCCAGTATGAGGTAATAAGGTGCTGCGGTGACTAACTAGGAGCTGCTGGACAAGCAGGGCACTGGCCAATGCATTAGGCAGAACACTGGGACTGTGTATGTGAGCCCTGTGGCGGAGCCCTGTGGCGGTACCCTGCACACAACCACCGAGCTGCACTGCTGATAACGCAGCTTCCTCATCCTACGTCAACCTGAATTCTCTCACAGACACCGGTGAATCCCAGCGTCCTGCGCCAGACTCGCCGCGTTCTGGCGAAGATGGAAGTTGTAGTTCTACAGCCGAAGCTCTAGTAAAGCTATTTCTACCCGGTGGAACTATGCCGCCGGCCTTGCCCCTTCTGGGTACCCAGCTCCACAACCGCACAAATAACAGCTGCACCCGAATAAAATACCCACGGTATATTCGGCTGCACCTGAGTGAAGAACTGCTGGGCTGAGTCGGTAACCGAGCGAGCGTAGGCTTGGGGCAGCCAGAGAATATCCGCAATAACTGCCGCCTGCCCAAACTAAACAAGCTACCACACACACAAGGACCGGACCGTGGGAGGACTGTCTCGCCCGGCCCCGCCTACTCGTCTGGCGCACCAATCAGGTTCCAGTCTGAGTGAAATCACACAGCGCACTCTAGCTTGCTCTCCATCAGATGCTAGTATAGGATAAACACCACAGTGAGCACTTCCCCAGTCTCACAGGAAAAGCGCTAAGTGCTCTACTTCCGCTTCAGCCACTATGGCCTTTTATAAGCGCAGAAAACAGCCGAACAGTTATCTCGCTATTCCCTGAAGCACAGAAAGCAGCCAAACCACTATTACTACTACAACAACCCCAGAGAAATCCCGGTCGCCTAATCAGGATCTCACGCATGCGCCTTTTCCTATTTAAAAAGCCACGTGGTAAACGGAAGCAAACAGCAATAACACGTGTAAAGAGGCTCATGCACTGTACAAGATACAGGCCGATAGCTTTAGTCTTGTAATGTATTGAATTACACAGTAGCGCAGTGCATAGAATGTTCTTATACAGAACGAAGCAATCAACTTCCACCCACCCGCTGCTGGGAGTTGTAGTTCTTTACACAGCTGAAAAACCTGTGGACTTAAGATCAAGCAGACAACCAGAAAAACTGTAGCAATTCTTGCCATAATCCTATCGCCGAGTTTGAAAGGTTATATAATGTGTTTAGATTTAGTCGCAATTATTGCCCTAATCATTCAAAGTCTAAATGCGTTATATATATATAACATTTCCATCTCACAGAAACAATATTTACTACAATAGAGTTCCCCCACCCCGAGACACCATCGTTAGAAGAAAAAAGAGTCTTCAGTCTATTTAACTGACAACGTGGATTAGCTTTTGCAGTGGTTGATCTCTCATGTCCTTACTTAAGATAAACTGTCCATAGATGACATTCAGTAACAAGGGTTTTAACAGGGTAAACGAGACTGCAACTAGTAGATGTGCAAGGCCATGTAAGCTCATTCTAGTACAGTAGGAGTTGCACATGTATACATACCTGTCCCTTTGGCTTCCTAACTTCTGATACAGATGAAGCTTCTCCTTCTGCTACAGCTACACACTTGTTTTTAGCCACGCCTACAAGGCTAGCCACTGGGTCTTTAAGCAAAGCTGGTTAGGGGGAAGATCATCTCATCAGCTAATATTTTACTGTGAGTCTTGGGTTTATGCAGTGGAAATTATACATGTTTTTAAAACTGACCAGTCAAAGATAAGTACTGTAATATTTATGTAACTGCAAAGCAGTATCAGGTTTAACTATATATAACCTATAACCATTTAAATGGTATATTCATCACGTATCCCATCCAGCTACCCTTTGTTGTCTGCTGTTTCAACGCCCATATGGTTTTAATGGTTTTCGTTAGCTGCCAGTGTTTGATATCAATAGCGTGCAGTGAAGCACTAGTAAACCACTGCTGCTATTTCAAGTTTTGTAACTGCTCTGGGCAGTTATAGATCTGCTAATCAACAAGCCTGATTTTAAAGGGGGCACAGTTGTTTGCTGGACCCCAAAAAGTCCAAAGCCTTGTCTAGTTGCTTAGTTTACCCTTTAATTACTGACCCAAATATTTTGTTCACTATGTTACAGCAGCTGCTGAGAAGGATAGATTTCATGTTACCAAGTGCTGTATTTGAATAACTGTCATGCCAAGCCACATGGATTTTTTTGGTGCTACTAGTCCTTTAAGGTGCCACACATTCAGATCCAACCATGTAATCCAGCAGTCAACATCTAAATTTGGTCTATATTCACATTACCCAGCACTTTGCATTATGAGCTAAAGGACTGGATCACTGTTTTGAGCTAGTGAGCTGCAGTCTGCATATTGCCAAAGAAACCCCCCAATGCGGTTATTGGAAGACTGGATTTTGCAGCATGAAAAGATCTTTACCTAAATATCCCTTTTATAAGAATGCTTATGCTGATTTATCCAGATACGTGTATATATATATATATATATATATATATATATATATATATATATATAGTCACTATCTGCTGCATATTGTAAAAATGTTATCTTTGAAGTTGAATTCATACGTTTTATTGCCTTCTGTCTGCTTTTATCTTTATTGATAGCAGCCCTGTTGTATGTGTTGGTTAAATAGACCTCATTCAGTACCATTGTTTTCTGTTGTGTTTTAGATAATACAGTAGATGTTCAAGAAGTGTCACCAAGAGCCCAGTTTTCAAACCTAAGGCTAGGTTCACACTAGCATACTATGCGCAGCTGGGTCCGGAACTCTGTGTTACGCATTTTGTCCAGCGTATTATACGCTGCCCCAAAACTGCGACCATACAGGAAGAGATGTGAACACCGAGGGAGGGTTCACACTGTCGCTGGTAAGTTCAAAGGAAAAATATGCTCAGTGCATTTTTCTTTTTTTTCACACTAACATATTATGCACTGAGCACATAATGCGCTAGTGTGAACCTAGCCTAAAATACAAAATACTTTTTATGCAAATTTATAGACAGCGTTTGGTGGCTGAATGTCTGGATTATAGGTGAATTTGGCTATACATACAAGTGTGAAAAAAGAGCAACCACATTATATTTGTATGTATGTATATTCTTTGTCTCAAGTTCATGAATACCAAAAGATGCCCGCTCTGCTCCATTAGGCCTCTTTAACACTATTGTGCCCATCTCTGTTGTCCCCTTCTTTAGACCTTCCATGTAATTCACATATGACAGGAGAGAGAAAACAGTGGGGGGAGAATTGTCTGCAAAAACCTGCATGTTCACATTGCTGTTAGTTCCTATATAGAAGTCCAATTCATACATTATATGATTGTTCTGTAAACCTCATTCTTCATTTTATTCACCCCAAGGAGCAGAACTAACTTCTCTCCAGACTCAAATCTAAATCTATGAGTGGGCACTTTAAGAAAATCTCACTAAAGGTTCTATTAGACTTTCTACTTTCTTTGCTGACCTGATTTTCAATTTTCATACCTCTTTATTACATTTACAATTAAACTTATATGTAGAACACTACAATTACGCTCACATTGCACATTTTTAATACGCAATATGTATTGGGAGCATTCATTTGTAATTATTACCTATAAGAGTAAGAAATCTATGTGATAAACCTCAAGGGGGTTATTTACTAAAGTCAGAAAACCGTATCGTCACTTTCACCCATTTTTGACTGTTTATTTTTTCTGCCGCATTTTCTTTTTACCCTCATTTATGAAATGCAAAAAAGATCTAGCGATAAAAATCAATATTGTTAAATATCAACGAGGTAATGCCACTACAATTAACATAAATGTCAATGAGGCCCTTTGATATCGATATCAATACCACCGATTATTTCGTCAGGGACTTAGAAAAATTTTACAGACCCATCTCCATAGGGAATAATGGATTTTCTCTAACCTCAACCTGGCGAAATGTTGTATCAGAAAAAAAAAGTTGGAAAGGGCTTAGTAAA
>WMED01003367.1:0-22320 GCA_019650415.1 Pipa parva
TTAAAGCTATAGTTCTCCTTTAATACCAGCAAATCTAAATATTTTTACTGGAACGTGGACATTATGTATAGAAGTAACATGTATAAACTGTAATGTGTTCCCTTATTAATATATTTTTAATAAAAAATTTTGTACTAAAAATGTAATTGTTTATATTAGCTAAATATATGTAAAAGACAAAAGAATGTAATACTTTAGGCATTTATCAATTTAAAAGAAGCTTCAACATGGTTCATGACACAAACATTGAGTATATATTAGATTACATTACTGTTCTACATGATTAAAACTGTACTTTAATGTAAACCTAACATTTTACAGCAAATCAAGTTAACAAATTCAAACCAGATTATAAAATTATGATTCTAAAATTGTGATTTGGCTTTTAATTAATGAAATGTTCACTGACGCAATTGTAAAGCAGTTGAATTACATCTTTTAGGCGCATTCCAACTACAATCCTGTGTGGCAGCAGAAAGGGGTATGTGTGTATACATAAGGAGCAACCTTTAAAGGAGACCTAAAGTGAAAAAAAAACAACTGTTAAAATACTTACCTTATACAGAGCCAGTTGATTACAGTCACAGCATGAGCTGTGCTGTAATTAGATGGCTCCCGATGCTTCACCCATTGCTTCCTGCACAGCGCGCTGGCTGACTGAGAAGCCAGTGCACAGTTCTTTCTTCCTGATTCACCGACCTCTTACATCATCACGCTTATTGCGGGGAGCGTTCTCATTGGCCCCCACAATAAACGTGATGATGTTTAAGCCCTGTAACACCTGTGGTGTTACAGGGTGGGAGGAGCTACAGGAAGCATCGGGGAATCATTATAATTACGGCACAGCTCATGCTGTGACTGTAATCAACCGCCTCAGTATAAGGTAAGTATTTTAACTGTGTATTTTTTCACTTTAGTTCTCCTTTAATGCAGCATCATATTAATAGATAATCATGGGAAGTGAACAGAAACTGGAGATTGCTCTGGCTGTAAAAAACTTGAACTTATTGATTAATTTTGTTCCATTGTTAGAATAGGCAGAAATCTTAAATCCTCTTGTTCCTACATTTTAGGGCGAAATTTATTAAACTCAGAAAAGCCCATTTCGACTTTTCTGAATTTAATAGGGCGAATACCTGGAAGTTTCTTGCAGTAAGCATCATGAGATTTGTTGTGATCGATACTTACTGAGAGGAACTTTTTACACTGAATATTTCCATGGAAAGGCAGTCATACTACACTAATGTAAAGTATGGCTACCCTTTCCATGGATATATTCAATGGAAAAAGTTTCTCTTGGTAAGTATCGATCACAACAAATCTCGCAATACTTACCGCGATAAACGTCCGGGTGTTCGACCGATTATTAAACTCGGAAAAGTGAAAACGAGCTTTTCTGAGTTTAAAGGGGCACTATAGTGCTGATATTACTGCACACATGCATATAAAACTCCTTTATACTAAGCCAATTGCTGACACAAGTAGCTAAAGAAAGTTTAGGGAAGAAATAATATTTGCAGTTTGCTTCCCTTAATTAGTTTTCCTGAAAGCTGACATTTTCCTCCCCCTGCTCTCCCTCCTCTTTCTGTTCTTCAAGTCAGGCAACATGAGAAGAAAAATCTGCTTAACTGCTATAGGTTAAGCAGTGTGCTGACCTTTTGGCTGCATAAATCAGTAGGTAATAATAGTAGGTAAAGTAGGAATGCAGGAAATTACAGAGGGAAAGCTGACTTGTGCACATGTGCTAAATAGTAAGTAGGGCAGTAACTGGCCTGTATGTGTCACACACACATTTCCTGGTGCAGGAGTTTGAGTGCTGCCTACTCAATCATTCTGCATCACATGAAACAGCTAAAGGGGAGAAACACTTTTCACTAAGGTATAGAACTGCATATGTAAAGATGTAATTTGACTATAGTTCCCCTTTAATAAATTTTGCCCTTAATGTCTTCATTTTTTGTAATGTGTGTACAAAATTCTAGTTTGGTGATCATGAAAAGACAAATTTATTGGACAATACAGTATTTATAATGCACAGAATTGTTTGCAGTGATGTCTGTTATATCTAGGACATCTCAAGTAGCATGAAGGTATCTAAATGGCTACATTAAAATTCTTCATACAGCAGAAGACATACAAAAGGATTAATACATTACAATATAGTGCTTCAGCGCCTATTGCCAAACAGCCATCAAAGTGTAAAATCTCCTACAGGCAACACATACCATTTGTTTCAAATAGTAGATCAGAAATATCAGCTACAGCTCTTCACGTAATATTAAGCTATGGGCTACAAATGAGATATTCCTGTTGTAACATTATCTACTTAAAAAAAGAGAGGAGTGTTCAAGAGGTACTAGTACTTGTGTCACATAATGGAATAAGGACTTTCTTTGTGATTGTTGCAGAATGGTAATTGTGTCACCAACGTAGACTGTGTTCCTTTTTTAAATGTCAGAGACAAACTTCTGTGCGTTTACCAAAAAATTAAAGATCTCTGTAAACATGATTTGGGCATATTCTTAAAAATAAGGCACTTGTTACTCAATTAATGATTTCAAATCAGGGACGTTCTTAATCTCCAAGTCAAGTAACATTTGTCCAAATGCTTTTCCCTGCAGAAAAAAAAGACAAAAATAATGGAAAGAGTTCAGCATTTAAACTTTATTGTAAAACCTAGATGTTTAACCTTAAAGCAACAACCACCCCACTTTCCTGTTTAAAACATGTTGATGCTTCATATTTTCCAAGAGACACTCCCTGTAACTGCTACTGCATCCATCCAGTGATTAAATACTTCATTGTGGGGATCATGGGAAATGTTCTAGGTTTCTTCAAGAACAGATACAGTTTCAATAAAATAACACAAGACCAAAATATTGTAACCTGTATGCAATAATTTGTGATTTTTTTTAATTAAATATTTATTTTATTTAACCTCAAAAATAATATTCACTGTAAAGAAATTGTAAAATTTAAAAGTGCATACTGTAATTAAGTATCCTTTTAATGATGCCTGTGTGATCTATATTACCAATCAAGATGCAACACTTTGTTTAGTTGAGGACCAGTATGTGGACAGACATTTAAAGAAAATATATGCCTGGAACACTTTTGTGTTTAATTTAACAATAAAATCACGTGGTAATTCTTTAGTGAGTTGGATATGGACACATTTCCACGGTTATCCTGGCAAACTTTGCCCTGCCCCTTGTGATACATTATACCCCAACAACTTCAAATAGTGGAACAACAGTTGTTAACTTATTTTCAATTAATAGGATTCTGTACCACCAGCTAACAATGCAACAAATCATGCTGCAATACCTGTGGATCGCTCCGCAGTGATGCAATACCTCCACCGCCCAAAGAGTTCTTCAATACAAAGTTCAGTGCATATATTCCTGGCAACTCGTATCTATAAAATAAAAATATTACATAATATGCACATACACGGTATTGCTAATGATATTATTTACAAATGGGTTTTTATTAAAGTTACACCAGCACATTTCATTAATGCTATGATTGCATTAGCTATTACAAACGTCTTGTACACAATAAAAAAAATACACCACCAGAGTAAAAGCATGTTAGTGAGAACAGTAGCCAATGGAGCTTATTCACCAAATTGAGTAATGATTAATTGACTGCCGTAGGGAATTTTTCATCACTTTAGGTTGCTAAGCTTCGATACTCTATATCTTATTCACTTTAATGAGGATTCCCATAGCGAAGCCACAAATGCATCAGTAGCTGTCTCTTGTGTAGTGTGGTGTTTGCCATTTCAGTCTGGCAAAGTGACTGCAACACAATACGCCATGTCCAAATTGGTACTGTGACAGACTTTGATGCTTGGTGAAAAGTGGAATTACCTGTGCAAGCGCATGTAAAGTGGTTTGAAGTGCTCTGTAAGTCTGCAACTGTCATAAGATGTTGAATTAGTTTCAAATTCACCACCCCACAGAGTTTACTAAATAACCAAACATGAGGAAGTGGCAAATAAATGTGAATTCACACCTTTAATCGACCATCCGGCCTTCATGAATAAGCCCCAATGTCTTTTATCACTGCTTTTGTCTTTGCTGTGACGCTTACTCTCATCTTCAACATTCTTTACAGCAGCTGTTAGACTACTAAAAGTCCATGCCTGCACCTGATCCTCTCCATGCCTGTCTCAGAACTGACCCTCTTTTTACTTATAAATTACAATCATTTCTTATTGTGTAACAATAAAAAAAAATTTAATAAGAGAATAGGTACCTATTCTCTTATTAAATTTTTTTTACTGTTACACAATAAGAAATAATAGTAATTTATAAGTAAAAAGAGGGTTCCCACCACACACAAGGCCAGTGGCGGCTCTGCCATTAGGCAGAGTAGGCAAATGCTAGGGGCACCCCTAGCATTTTTTTTTTTACAGTGCCGGCCAGAGGTTACTGCAGCCACAGATCAGTAACTTCCCAGCTGGCCGGGGGTGGGGTGGGTGGGTGTCACGAGGTGGTGATGGGGGGGGGCACCTGTGGCGCCAATAGGGCCAGAGCCGCCTCTGCACAAGGCCTTATAAGCATAAGATAAGGGAAGGGGGAAAAGAGTACCAAGATCACTAAGATGTCTAATGGATCTGCTTTCCAAACTGTCACTCCTTAATCAAAGTTTTATATAGGAGTGATCAGTGTTGGATTTACATCCTGGAGATTATTGGCACAGAATGCTTGGCATTTTGAGTCACATCCATTAACTGACCATGCCTCTGTGCAAATAATTACAAAATAAGTTGTACAGTTAATTGAAGTGCTTTATCTGTGTGAATCATAACTTGATGCAAAGTGAAATCACAAACATCATGTTCAGCATTTGAACATTAAAAGTAGCAAGAATGCATTTCACTGAGCCCCCCTGCTTATGTCCTTGACTAAAATAGAGGCACCCCTTGGGTTTAATGATATTTATCTGTTAAAAAACAGAAATACAAGGAAAGTGGTTTGCATGTAACAAACACATAGCAAAAAGCCTTATAATTTGGGCTTGTGTAGGGCAAGCATCTGCAAATACTGCAATAAGAGGTCCAAACAGTCACAAAGTTAAGCTAGTCTAGTATAGTATTTTTCATTTTGAATAAGCAGAAATTGGATAGACATATGATATGATTAACAAGGGATACATATAAATCACTGTACAGAATTATAGAATTTTATACTTGATTTGTAGTACATACCTAGTAACCAACTGCTCACCAGCTTGCTCTTTTGGCTGAAAGTGCTGGAAATATTCATGTATGGCTTTAGATGAAAGTGCTCTTTTCAAATATGGATAGTAAAGAGGATGACGAGCTATGACACCTAAAATAAAGATATTCAAGGGTAGTAACATTTATTCACAAAAGTGCCACCATAGAAAAGACTTTGATTGCTAAACATATTGCGCATGCCCCTAGTGTTAGAGAAGCACTCAAACCAATGCATGGCAGAAAAACTGGTTACATTTAAAAACATAATCCTAACTTATCCATTTTAATTAAAGCAGACTAAAAACCAACATCCAGTTCAGCTAAGATGCAAAAAAGAAAAGTATAAAACCTCAAAATATTCAAATGCTGGCTTTATTCACATATCTTAAATTTGTAGTTAGAAACATATGATAAAACTTATTCATGATCTTATTGTTGGTAGGCAAGTTAAAATATTTAAAGCAAATAAGTTCTAAAATATGACTGGAATGGTTATAAAGGTAGAGGAAATGCTAAATCATTTTCCAACTTCCCAATTCCTAGTTCTGAAGAGTTTTGTCATTATGCATTGAAGTAGTTAAAAAGTGCAGTGATTAAACAGTATAGTGTGCTATTACCTACAGTTGGAACCAGAATTTTACATTCACTATATAGACAGACAGACAGAGAGAGACAGAGGGGGTAATTCAGGAAAGAGCGAAATTACCTCGCGATGCTTCATATCAGTTCGCAGAGACGGGTATGCGCTCCCTGGTCTCCTGCACTCGGAGATCAGCGAACGCTTTAAAGGTACTTAGGCTGACCTCGCGACCACTCGAGTCGCCTCGCGAGACTGAAATACCTTTAAAGTGTTCGCTGATCTGCGTGTGCAGGAGAGCAGGAAGAGCATACCAGCCTCAGAGAGGTGAATCGAAGGATCGCCAGGTAAGTTCACACTTTACTGAATTACCCCCATAGTGAGAAAAATAGGCATTTGTGTCTGTTTATATAGTGTATGTAAACTTCTGGTTTCAACTGTATATGCAGAGCACACAAAGAAAGAACTATTTATGTTTCAGTTGATGATCAAATGTAAGTATCACCTGACAATTTGGCTATACATGTAGAGGCCACATCATATCACTCTGACAATCATTCAAATGATTATATTACTTAGGCCAGGGCTCTTTTGTAGTTCAGCAGTTTTAAATTAGGATCATTATTGTCTATGGTACAAAACAAAATAGCATGTGTAGATTATTTCACAGGAAACAATGGGTGTTATTTTTCCAGCTCAGCTACAAAAAACCCAGTGTGGCCTAGGCCTTACTGGGGCCAGTGTTAATTATAGACAAGCAGATAAGAGTTACCAGTAGACCTTATGATTCATAAAAAATTAATTGTTTGGCTTAAATAATGCCGGTGCCTAGGGCTCGTAGTCTGATTCAAACACATCTAATACCCCTAAAGGTCACTGCCCAATAAAACAGGGCATTGAAAAAATCTAGCTTAGTAGTTTGCAGAGTGACATGCATTGTAAAGACTTAAGAATGGTATTGATTGCAGCATCATGTGCAACATTAATTAAGGAACATGAGCACACCACATTTAGATTCATGTAAACAAATTAGTGCTGATTTTCCACTAAGAGGTACTAATAAATGAAAATAACGAAATCACAGAGCATTTGATTCTTGATTACTGTTGAGTAATAAATGTCGATGCTGCTTCGGAAGGAATTTTCTTTTGGATGAAATGTAATAACTGCACCAGTGGTGAAATGACACAATAAAGATTGAATTTATAAAATGTTTAGTCCTAGTTATATTTAATCTATTCCCCCCCCCCCCCGAAAAAAAAAAATTAAAATTCTTGTATACCACTGATAACACCAAGTTACAGCATAGATACAGTCTGCATAATATATACAAACAGCTGCAATGTAATTGGGCCCCAAACATTCTTTCTACATGATCAATTTACTGCCCATATCCGAGTAATAAAGAAACAAAAATAGTATGGTAACACAGAAGGGATGGAACTGCTCTACCTATATTGGCATTATTTCCTTTATCTCCACTTCTCGTATAAGCCAGCTCAGCTAAACGATAAGAATAAGGACCACTAGGTAGATCTGAAAAAGAAAATGTGTTAGAAAATACTTTTGAGCAGGATTGTAAATGACCATTAATTTGTTTTAGGAAAACTTTATCTGTGGGGGAAGGTACTAAACCATACCTCCAAAACGTCTGGGAAATCATGGGTTTGTCTCAAAACAGTGGATTTTTCCAACTCTTTCACATCTGTTGGAAACTAACTCTCCTCACAAAACAACTCCTTACTTTTTTTTTTTTTTTACAAATCTTTTTGGTCTCAGTGCCTATATACATATGCAAACAAACACTATTGTGCAAGGATTCTTTTCTTTTGGAAGAACTCATATGTTTTTATGGTACCATTAAACGGACATAAAAATGTAGTTAACAATACTAAGGTGCCTATGTTGTATACTTAGAATGTATTATTCACATATTATTGTAAATTCCCAATTTTTCCCAGCATTCACTCCAGTCTGCTAATGATCTTTGTTAATTATTTTAATCCTGTCATCCTTTTAACTCAAGTTGTCGTACTTTGAATTTTAAGGCCTGGCATTTTAACGATTCTATTCTGCTTCAGATAAAAAGGTTCCTCTGCTGCCTTGAGAGAAGGCGGCAAACTAGATCTAAGCAGGATAGAAAAAAAGTAGAAGCAGATGCACAACGGCACAGAACAGACACACGAGTCTGTATTCTGAGAAATCGTGAGTCACAAAGGGCACTTGGCAGCTTTCCTGAACAATACATCCCAAATATCAAATAGATCGGTGAAATAAAGACCTATTGAGCTTGCGTGAAAGGAGGTTTGAAGCGAGTTCTCCTAAAAATGCCCTACAAGCTAGCCACACCTTTGAGAAGGATTTACATATCCCCTGAATATATCTGTGTTTCCAGACATTCTCGTGTGGCTTTGGCTTTATGTTTTGTTCTCTTAATTACAAATACATATTCACAGTTGAGATTGCAGTAGATTTTTCTTTAGGATTTCTGAATATTTTACTGTATTCATTTTACCCTCTACCTCAATCTTTACAAAATATCTAGGGCCTACAGCAGTAAATCCTCCCCCGCAGAATGAAGATGCCACTACATCAGTAGGAATGGTATGAATTTGGGGGTGTGAAGAATCCTCTGCCTAACATATATATAACATTATATTAGATGGCAAAAAAGCATTCATTCACATAACTCCTGGCAATATCAAGCTTTTTTTTTTCTAAAGAAATGTATGCATATACAAAACATTGTATACTCAATGCTACAGTATTTATATATACAACATAGGGAAAATGGTAAATTTTATTTAAACAAATTCACCGGGATATTTAAAAGAAGAAAACGACATCTTCATCTATAATTCAGACCTGGCTAGTTGCTCCAAGAATAAAAAACATCAAATATATTGTTAGAATTGATTGTCAAAAGAGAAAAAAGTTTAATTCTAAAGTTAAGTCAATTTATTTTATACCAACTGCACAACTCTACATATGACGACAGGGGATAAACATACAGTATAATATATAGATAAAAAAAAGCACTCTACCTCTCTACTAAACAGGTTCTTTAATTCTCATATATTTAAAGTGCACCTGTCACCTCAAAACTCTAATACTAATTTAAGTTCTACTAATGATATGATTTATATCATATATTTACATTTATATTCATATATATAAATATATATGCATTTTTTTTTTAAAATGTACCTTTATACAGCGTTTCTCTCTGTCATCTTCCTTGTCAGCCTGTCTTTTCTTTCTTGAGTCAGGTGGGGGGGGGGGGCTAAATTATTAACATTATAGCTCCTCCCATCAGATCCCTTAAATCACAATCTAGCAGGGATCTGATTGGAAGAGCTATAATATCATTTAGCCCAGTCCATCCAGAACTCTGGAATTTTTACAATACATATATATTTACAAAACGTTTATTTCATTATTAGAACCTAAATTAGTATTAGTTTTGAGGTAGTAACAGGTGCACTTTAAGGACTGCAAACTAGTCAAGGTGGATAACAACTGTCAGTGTGCTTCGAGCAGATGATGTAGATATACTGAGTTATATTCAGATACCTATGGGATCTTCTATTGCAGGTGATGTTGAAGAAACATCTTCTTCCACAGTAAATGAATGATCATCCACAAAAGTTTCTATGTGTTTTCCATTCATGAAGATATCAATCTAAAACATAAATGATTTAAAAAAAAACAAAAAACATACTAGTTTCAGCTTCCAACTATGATTAAGCACTAAGGCATGAAACACTTATGACTTTTTTATCTACACGTGGGTTCCATGATTGTAATTTTAAGCCAAAGAATTAAAGTTTGTTATCGGCATCTGGAGTGTCAGATGTTGTTGATTACAGCTATGAGCTAAACATGGAGAGTTGTTTAGTCCTAAGCACAAGAATAAACAAGTAAACTCTAAGCTTGACAGGTATTTTGCAGATCCGAGCATTTCTTATTTCTTTCATTCAGCATGTTTGTGAGTAGATATGTGTATAAGCTTGCTTTGAGTTAAATACACAAAACAGTCTTATTTTACAAAAACAAAGTTTTAAGTTTTCTGAACAAATGGTTCAATAAAGGTTATTGATGGAAAAAATCAAAAGGACCTGGAGCTGGTGGGATGGAGGGGGATGGGATGAGCGAGACTAATTCAACATGTGAAAGGGAAGGGGTAGAAAAAAGAATGACCTTATTAAATGAACAGTTCAGACACCAACAGTTATTTGCTGTCTGTTTGGCAGTGTTAAATAAAAGTTAAATAAATGTTTTTTCTGTCATATAAATTATTTATTTATTTCCACCCTTCACAATTTAGCACCAGTTTGTTACTGAAGCTCCTCCCTCTCTCAGCCACTTCCTGTTCAGTGTTAAGGAATTGACTGACAGGCTGGATAATGCTAAATAACCAATCAGAACCTTTAAACTGTCACCCACCTTTTAACTCTGAAAGGTGTCGTTAACTCAGCAAAAGCAATTGTTAAAGAAATGGCTGAAACATTGACTTTACTTTTATATGGATTTGGTCTCTCTCTCTCATGCTCAATTTCAGTGCTTGCTATTGACAGTATACACCATTAGCTGTAAGTATTGTAACTGCCCATGGTTACTCATTAACTATGAATTTTGACCTTCCTGAGACGCTGTTGTGTCAGTGACACAAGAATCCAACCAGGAAGTAAACACATAAGGAGCTGTGTACTGCTACACAGATGGAACAATTCATTCCTTTCCTCACATAAAAGACTGACTAAGTATATTAGAAAAAAAAATGTATTATGCATTTACAACACACATTACTTTTTATTAATCAGGCTGGACTGTTCCTTTAAGGGGATATGCTAATGATGTAGTACAAAGTATGACAAAATGACACATGTAAAGGAAATACAAAATAGACTAATCTACGATGAAATGCATGGCAAAAGAAAAACTATGTTATTAATGTAATGTTGATAAGTTGAATTGTTGTTAATATGGAAAAAAGAACAATAAAAATATTGTTAAAAAAAAAAAAGGTCATTGATGGAAAAAACATAAACCTCTAGGATAGTGACCTCTTGAAAACAGGATAATTGGGGCTGCATGGTGTTCCAATCAATATTAGGTTAAACTCAAAACAATTTCATTTACCTGTTCTGCAGAACAAATGCAGTATAGCTAGAGCATGACCGATTCACAAAATAAGAAAGTTTTTCAAAAACCTGGGTATCAATCTGTCCGCAACTAGATCTGCAAATGGAAAACGTAGCGCTGTAGCTACCCTCCCTAGGAGTGGGCATGCTATAAAACCCCTCAGAACGCTGTGCTGTGGAATCCTAAATCAAGGAACCATAAGATGGTCTCAGCTGTCAGTGTTCTTATACTTTACAGCAGATTTAGGCCCTTATTCACAAATGTGCGAAGTGAGCCGCGTAGTGTTCGACTCAGTTCGCACATTGTGTTATGCGCATGCTGATGTCCTGTGCGCGGACATCAGCATGCGCATTAAAGGGATTCCCCTCCCGGCGAGGAGACTCGAGTGCTCTCGCCGGGAGGGGAATCCCTTTAATGCGCGTGCTGATGTCCTGTGTGCGGACATCAGCAGCACGCGCATAACCCAATGTGCGAAGTGAGTCGAACACTACGCGGCTCACTTCGCACATTTGTGAATAAGGGCCTTAGACTGCTTATTTAGGTTTTGGCAACAGTGTTTTTGCCAAGTCTTATTTTTTATGAGGTTTTCACATTCATTCATGTTTTTATTACTTTAAATCTACATAAGGCAGAAATAAATACAAATCAGGACAAACATTTTTGAAAAAAAAACAAAACATATTAACACTAAAAAATTAAATCTACTGGGAGAAAGTGAATGAGTTTTTTTACATTTTCCTTAAAATATACTTTAGCAAAAAAGAGATGGTATCTGTTTACCACTTAGAATTTATATTATGAATCCTAATAAGATATGTTAGACATTCAGAATATATACTGCATGGTATTTTCGAAGTCTTACCTTTACATTTTTCTTAGGGTAGAGAAAGAAAAATGGCTTTAGAACTGGTGACCTAGAAAAAAAAAATTGTAATATGAATATCAGTAACCATTAGTCTGGTGCTGCTAAAATGAAACAGTGGTATCAATAAAAATAATCAGGTTTTCCATTCACAAAATTGTCATGTACTAATAGATTTATGCAAAAAAATATAAAATCTAAATTTATTATACAAAAGGATCAGTAACACCAGAAGAAAGAGATTTTATAATGATGATGTACCACAGTCTGGCCTATCACAACCCCAGGAGAGGGACACTAGAAAAGACAGTTGCAAACTTCCTGAACAAGGAGCAAGCAAACATCTGACCAATGGTATTGTACACGTCAAACTGAAAGTAAATATAAAACATTTTAGAAAACTTTCAAAATGTCTGAAAGTGCAGACTCAATATATTAGGTATAAAAGGAATAGTAATTATTTGGTGTTACTGTTGCTTTAAAAAGGATATAATGCTATATCATACATACAATTAATAGAATTAAAAAAAATTAAAAAAATCACAAGTTACCTGTACTTAAAAGACCAGTAAAAATGAAAGGGGGTAATTCAGCAAAGTGCAAACTTACCTGGCGATCCTTCGATTCACCTCACCGAGAAAGGTACGCGCTTCCCTTCTCTCCTGCACGCGGTGATCAGCAAACGCTTTAAAGGTACTTCGCCTGACCTCGTGACCACTCGAGTCGCCTTGTGAGACTGGAATACCTTTAAAGCGTTTGCTGATCTCCGCGTGCAGGAGAGAAGGAATTACCCCCTTAATCTTAACGATACAGCTCCAAAATGGAATTATATATATACTGTAGCACTTCATTAAAATTAAACACATACTCATACTGCACTTATATTAATAAAGTATATGGGGGGTTATTTATCAAAGTCAGAATTATTGCATAAAGGTATGAATTTGCCACTTCTCCATATTATCATATCAGACAGTCTGAGAAGAATGCTGAGTTTGATATTTCTATGTATTGGATAAGATGGCATTTCTTTGACCCACCCCTCCTTGTTTGTTTTACCCACTCCTCCCTGTTTCTACAACTAACGGTATTCCTTCTTCTCAGTCACTGATTGCGTGGCAGTCTGCAGCAGTATTCTATACCTCTGTTACACTGTTAATGTTTGTTCTGTTCCCCATGTTCAGCAAACTGAAATGTGGCGAATTCACTGCAGACTACACAATAGACAGCTACTGACATGGATGTGACTTCACTATGGAAATACTGATGCAGTCACGAATTTGCTATGGAAATTCTCTGTTTAGTGAATAAGAAGTAGAGAAACTGGAGTGTAGCAACCCAAAGTGATGAGAATTCACTTTGATAGTTGAATTCTCGTATAGTCTGATCCAGCAGAACATTATCCACTCATCCATTTTCTAAGGTTACTGGACATCTCCTTCTTATAAAACTATCTGTAACTACTATACTATAAGTGATATATAATAATATATTTTATTTGAAAGGACCAGTAACTCAACTAAAAATAATCTAGTTTGAAAAATCAGTTATTTCTAAAAATGATATAATTGAATTCAAATTCCTAATTGTATTGCTTTGCATTTGTTTTTAATTGTATTTATATTTGGACATATTTTATCTGTTTGCTAAATCCATTTCTTTCTATGGACCTTTAGAGAATACATAATCATGAAGTGCCCCAGGAAGTCCAATTTATAAAAGATAGCTACAACCAGCATTGAAAGGAAAAACACAAAAAAAAAAACCAACTTAAGGCATTATGTTATTGCACTGCATAGGAATAGCTGACAATTCAATTGGCAATTTTATTTTATGATGTAGTGGTCCTTTAATATGATTTGTCATTATCACGAGAGAGACATAATAAGGTGACTTACACTTTAGGTCGGCCGCCAACAATTGCAGTGAGACCTGGAGCTTCAAGGAAAGGACAAAGAAAATTATAAAGTGTACAAATTATGAACATTTATCTTCTAAACAACTATTTATGAAAGCATATACAGTAAATGTTACTAGCAAATGTGTTATAGTGGTGACTCACAAATTGCTAATGTACTAAACTATAATGCTCCATGCATATAAAATCAATGACTTATAATTAAGGAGACCCTTTAGCAGTCTAGTGGGTGATACAATTTTCTTTCCAACTTAACGTGACAGTATTTCTTTCAATCAAGTGAAAGAAGACAGCAAAAATTAAATGTAAGTTTGGAATACATTTCCTAAACAAACTTACTAAACTGCACATAGTTATCTTGTTGCCTTCTTCTTGCCTTGCTGTACATTCGTTATTTGAAGGGGGGGTCCAAATCATTTCTAATATTTGAAATTACTAGTACTTCTCAGGGATTTTATATTTTCTATAAACATACAGTATATCAACATAATAGGATATGAGAAAGAGGATAAATAATTATGGGAAAGGTCATGCACTAAAGGAAGTTTACAATAAATCTGAATTTTCTGTAGTCTGCAATAATTGTTTTATGGAGAACTTATCTTGGAGCAAAAAAGGTCAGGTTGCTTGTTCATCTTAATCTGGCACTGACCAACTTTACAAAAGTGAGAGTCCAAACAGTTAAACTTTGTATCAACTTCTATGTACTTATAATCAGTCAAAACATTTTAACATGTAATCTAAATACAGAAGCTCTTTGAAATCTTACAGTTACATTAACCAGCTGTCAGTGCAGTGTCAAACTCTGGTCAATTCAGTGTGAATCTCAGGTCAGGCCTTATACAGTGAGTGGCTATCAACAGTAGCATAAAGCCTTACAGACTAGTTAACATTGTAAAAATGTGTCTTTTTTTCTAATACAAACACGTAATTAATATGAAAAAATGATCAGTTTAGTATTCAAACATTTAGGGGCCTATTTGTCAAAGTGTGAATTGTCCTATAGATGCATGAATTTGTGTCCATTTGCCAATCCCCTAACTTTTCATATTCAGTAGACATCATTATTTTCTGCAATGTGATGAATTTATTCACAGTATGTGATATTATGCCAACCTCCTATTTACACCCAAGTCTTCTTGCTACAAATACAAAACGTTGAGTATTTCTCATTTCACAAAATGACAATTTGCCAAGGTTAATTTGTGTAGTAAATATGCAGATTTGACTTGGCCAAATGAAAGTGGTGAATTGGATGCTTACAGCAGGGTTCCTGCTACTATTCTGGTAACATTTAGTAAACAAAAAGATAAAAAGATACATATTGCTAGTATATTGTAATTAATGTGGAAAACAATACTTATGTTGCCATTTTCTCCTTTAAACAGTTGTTGTGCATATAATGATGACATTATTTCACTACCATACGCCTATTCATGACATTTGTTATAGTCCACCATTCGCCTTACTATACTCGGAAAGTACAACAATTCTCCATCACCAAGACAAGATCCTGTTTCCTCAATTTACTCTTTGATAAGTATGCCCCATGAAGTCCTATGTTTGACCATATCCTGCTAGTTTGCATCCCTTGAGCCAGTGCCTCAGGAACAAATCATAAAAATCCACAAGCAGCCCGTCTGTGTACACTCTGCAAATTATTTATTTATTTAGATCTGCTCAGTCTCTTGGAATAGCACGTTTAGCATCCAACAGTCCTTACTCAAATGTTAAGTACAGATATCATCACACATAAAACCAATGTGTACAATTTCATTACCTTTAGGACAACGACACATAAGGCATTCTGACCACCGCTTTCCTAAAGTGACACAACAGTCTCTGGCATAGTTACAATTTAAATAATGGCAACCAGTGCCAATTCATGTACCATTGCCCTAAGACTATATTTTTATAATTTACTTTAGTTTAGAATTACAGGACTGTTGAGCCTGCTGCCAAAAAACACCCAAACCTATAAAAAAGCACCCAGATCGGTGAAACAGGTTTAAAATAAGAGTTTTTTTTATTAGACCTACATGAACACAAAGGAAGTTATTCCAAAGTGTGAACTGTCTCACAGATGTGTGAATTTACAGCACTTCTCTAAGTTCACTTATTCACCTAGATCCCTTTTCTCTGTGATGTATAGAATTTATGCTCAATTTTAGATCTTTGCTACAATACACCACTGCTACTACTTGCCTGCTTACTCAGAATCATTACGCAGCTATTCACCATATCATGGCATGAATATGCAGATTAGTGAATAGATAGCATTGTCTATGCTACAGTAAGGGTCAACTGTTGCGAAGTGTGGCGATTTTATTTCAGGAGATAAATATAATATATAAATATCTATATCATATATAAATATGCCCCATATTCCTTAATTATTGGGTCTTATACCAGTGACAATAAAATATGTTGTACTTAGTGAAGCACACACAGAATCTTCCTGAATGCAGAGCATGCCTGATACCCGTGATGCTCCCAATGACAAATTCATTTTCATTTAGAGTGTATGACCACTGATTGAACCCTCTTGTGTAAATAGAGATTTAACTACACAAACATAGAAGTTTCCATATCTGTGCTGGCTAGCATATTGTTAAATTCAAGCTACTGTTAATTATGAGACAAAATTGTGATTTTATTTGCAATTATATAGTCAAATTGTAAAGTATAAGCACTTTTCCTATTCCACTTAAGAGGTTATTTCAGCCAGTTTTCATTATTTGCTGGTATGGCAGAACACACACATCGCGGTCTCACTTCAGCAATACAAGGCTGTGAAATGCAGCTATGAGTTAATCACCTGCAACACATTCTGTGATCATTTCTATACTACTACATATTCTATGCAACTGTAGAGTAAACTGAAAATTGCAATGCACTAAAATATGTATAGCAGCAGGCTGGTTATCATTGGATTGGTATGTATTATTAGTAATAAATATTAGCCAATATGTGGCAGTGGATGCTGGGAGATGTTTTTCAGCATATGTTAAAGTAGCAATGAATGGAAACATTTATGGATGTATATATTAGGGACTACAGCAAAATAAGTAAAGGGATGTCACAATCCCAAAATCTATTTTAATTAATTCCATTACAGAGTTAATAAAAATCAATAAAAACAAAACAAAACAATAAAATCAACAATGTACCTTAACTGTTTTTTTTTTTCTGTATTGTAATATTACAATGGAGTTCATTCCATTAGTATGGGTTTCTCATCTCTAAGGCTATTATAAGAAAAGGTGGTAGTCTTAATGCAGTGTTTTAGGCAAGGTTTACATGAGCGTATGATGCGCAGCGCATCATATGCTCGTGTGAAGAAAAAAAAAAAGAAAAGAAAAATACGCCAAGCCTATTTTTCTATTGTACTTACCAGGGACAGTGTGAATGCTCTCTCGGTGTTCACATCACTTTCCGTGTGTCATATTTTGGGTGCAGTGTATATATGCCGGCCAAAATGCGACACACAGCATTCCGGACCCAGCGTATGCGCATCATAAGCTAGTGTGTCCAGAACTAGGTAAGTATCATCGGCTTTCATTGAGCCGTATTTTGTTTTTTCATATGAGAGAATGACGCGCTGCGCATCATACGCTAGTGTGAACCTAGCTTTACACATTGCAGTAATATTTAGGGTATGTACACGCAGTGTTTGAAAATGTCTAAATGCTCATAGATGTAAGTAACTTGCATAGTGAATTTATAAGCATTTACATGTATTTATCGTGTGCTATGCAAGCATTTGTTAAAAGGGAACTAAAGGCAGAGATCAAATTCATATATTATAACATATGCCTGGCACTAGCTGGGAAGTCCAAACTTTCATGGGCAATGAAGTAGCTTATCTTGAGGAATGAAGGTAGTTTCATAGCGATCGCTACAGCTATGAAGCTGCGCTCTGGCTCTCAATCCTGATCGGCATCAGCAGTGCAGAGCGGTGTCAACGTCATCACGCTTACTCCAGACATGCGCAGTGATGATTTCACTGCTCAGCAGTGGATGAACTCTGAGCGGTGAAATCATCACTGTTCATGTCTGGAGTAGGCGTGATGACGTTGACACCGCTCTGCACTGCCGATGTCGATCAGAAGGGGGAGCCAGAGTGCAACTTCATACCATTAGAGATCACTATGAAACTGCCCTCATTCCTCAAGATAAGCTACTCCATTGCCTATAAGAGTTAGGACTTCCCAGCTAGTGCCAGGTATATTTTATAATATATGAATTTGATTTCTGCCTTTAGTTCCCCTTTAAACATTTGTATCACTGAACATAACACACATCAATTAATAAGTTAATTTATCTCCCCGCCAGGCTCCCTCACCCTATTAAATCAAGTTTAGTTTTCCTTAAGGTTATTTGTAAACTATATGCCTGATGAAGAACTTGTTTCTCAGCCCTAGAAGGAAGCAGCATTACATTTTACAACAATTTTTACCCATTTCTACATTCAAGTATAAAAAGTGAAAAAGCCATTTTCACATTTTAAGAAATAGTATTTCTACACAGACAAATCTACATTGCTGGACAATTTGTATTTCTTTAAGACACAAAGGCTGCCTTTTTATTTTAATTATCCTTTTAAATGAAAGAAAAATATTTAAAAATTCATCAATTATGCCTTATACAAGTATATAATATAGGGTAAATGTAAACAAAAATGTATTCAATTTTTACAGACCGGAAGAACAAATAAAAGTAATTTATATAGTAATACATTTTACAGGGAGTTATCTACCCCACAATCTAAATCAGAGCTTATAATTTACAGTAGGATATTTATTATTATCCATTTTAATTAAATTATTCAAGGAATAAAAGGAGAAAATCTCCAAAATTTAATTTTTTTTTAACCTGATAAAAAAAAAAAATTCAGGACAATGCAGCATACCATTCAGACTGTTAGTCTGGCTGAAAGCTGGAAGTTTAACAACGGGAAAACATTTCCTAAAGGGACTGCCTTTGAGGTTTTTATGGTTAGTGTTAAAGATTTTCTAAGTATTGGCTTTTCACAGAGGGTCTTAAGGATTGTGCTGAGTGATTAAGCAAAAGGGTTAGCTTTTCAGCTTTCTAGTGGTGCACCCACGGGGGTTACACAGCCATCATTTAGGTTTTATTGTGTGTCAGAGCATGTCTGTTCCAATCACACTGCAACATAATTATAGGAAGAAAACTAGGATGCATACAATGGAAGAATTCATTTTATACTTACGACTTTGTACTTGCAATTGGTATCGTGAAATAACAAAATATGCATATACCTCTTGAGCATGGAAGTTACTTGGTACTCAGGATAATTATGTTTTTAATATGTATTTTATGCCACAGAAGGATTGTTCAATGAATTCCTAACAAACTCACCATTCCCCAGTTTAAGTTTCAGTCTCTGTTGGGTTTATGAGTAAAAAAAAAAAAAAAGAAACCTCAAAACTACATATTTGTATTAATATACTAAATATTTATTTTCAGAATCTACCAGTATGTTGCGATCAAATATTCCCTTAAGGGGGATGTGTAGACTCTGATTTTAAATATTTGTACAGCCCTGCTCCTCCTCTTTATTTCACTTCCTATTCTGTAGCTTTATTTAGCTAAACACAGACTGACAATTAAAATCACAGCCAACATTAGGCTTTAAATACACTTTAATATGTATAGATGGCATAAAAGGTCAGTCATTAGTGTTTGGTCTAATTATTTATGGAAGCCCCTAAACTAAACAGGGAAAACATACAATAATTAAAAGAACTTTGTAACAGCAGTAATAATAGTCCTCTTACTTTTGTCTGCTGAATGAGCTCTACAAAATGTGTGAGGTCAAGAAAAAAAGAGGAGTAGGAAACAAATCATCCCCTTTAACTTATGTTATGAAGAAATGTCAAGCCAGTTGTTTCAATGCTATTCAATGGTAATATTTAGAAACTTTGTCTTCTAGCACGGAAAGTTCTTGCCTCCATCAAACTTCACTATGATCTCTGTGTCTCTCAACCTTTAATATAGAGGAGAAGTAAAGTCAGAAATGAAATGAATACATTATAAAATGTACCTGGCACTAGGTGGGAAGTGCTAACTTCCACAGGGAACAGATTCTGGAGTTCCAAGGCAGTTTCACACTGCTATGAAGCTGCACTCTGGCTCCCCCTCCTGACCGGCATTGGCAGTCCAGAGTGGTGTCAACTTCATCACACCTACTCCAGGCATGTGCAGTGGTGATTTCATTACTCAGATTTCAGTGATTATTTACTACTTTCAGTGAAATCATAACTGCGCATACCTGGAGTATGCGTGATGATGTTGACGCCGCTCTGGACCGCCAATGCCAGGCAGGAGGGGGAGCTAGATCGCAGCTTCATGGCTGTGTAAAACTGCCTTGGAACTTCAGAATCGCTACTCCGTTCCCTATGGAAGTTAGCACTTCCCACCTAGTGCCAGGTACATTTCATAATGTATTCATTTCATTCCTGGCTTTACATCTCCTTTAAGAAACATTGAGATAATAAGCCTTACATCAAAATATTCTTGAGGTTTTAAGTTCATTGTAATATTAATTTAATCTACAATTTCTAAAGCATGTAAATCAACAAATATTCCAGCCATGAAATGAAGAGGTTTTTTTTTTCAAAGTTTAGCCCTTAAATAGCGATTTGCTATTAAATAGGGAAATATACACAGTCCTGTGTATGCTGGATACTGTGGAGCTTGATTAACCATTTCATATTTCTTCTGTTTGCCAGTCTACTCCTAGATTGCTGGAGAAATTACAGCCATTGTCCCTCCAGTGTAGACATGCACAGAAGTGCTGTCAAGATTTAACAGTGCTTCTGCAGATGCTCGAACCACCAAGGAATTAAGGAAGAGTGAAAGGGCATGGCGAGCATGTCAACACAGATAAAGACCCTGGACTGAAGAAGTCTGAAATCATCAATCAAGTACCAAAGGATCCAGAAGCAGCATTACCAGTAAGTACATTTGCCCATTTAAAAGCAAAACAGTCCTTACAAGGAATAATCAAAGCAAATCATAGAACAGCTTTAGCACTCAAAGTAGGATCCAAGGGAAATGTTATGTCCATCTGGTTCCAACAGCTGCTATAACCTTTCAACACATACTACGACCCAAGCTTAAACACAAACATTAATCCTCTTTAGTAACTAATCCAGTTTTCACATGGCATGAATACCATGAAATTGTACAGCTTTCCACAAGTCACCATTTTTTCCCCCCACCATCCTGCTCACTGCTTTCAATGCCACAGTGTGCTGAACTGTAAGTTTGCTGCCATGTTATCAGAGAAGTACTATTATCCTTTAGATCAGTGATTTTCAACCTTTTTTGAGCCACGGCACACTTTTTACATTTACAAAATCCTGGGGCACACCACCAACCAAAATGACACAAAATGACACTCTGACACAGTACATATTATACATATAGTTAATAATATAATTTCTAAATGTATTTATACTCACTTAGTGTGAAACCTGGGCCTGTTTCGATGAACACAAAAGGGATATCCTGGCAGGAATGGTAGAAAGACACACACGAAGCTCTTCCTCAACAGTTCTCAGTCTCTCTCTGTTTTTAGTTTGCTGCCCCCACAAGTCCCCCACATTTGCTGCCCCCACACAGGAGGAGGGGGCGCTATCTGACCTCCTTCTTGTTCCTACCTCCTCCTCTTCAGAACGGCTGTGCATGTAGCGATTCAGAGTCCCTCCCGTTCAGCAAGATGTAATTTCCTGCAAGCGCCAGGAAGTTACATCATTACTAGTGAGAGAGGAACGTATCGCTACACTTAACAGCCAGCCGAAGAGGAGGTATGTGATTTAGGGAAGGAGCCACGGCACACCTGACCAGGTGCCGCGGCACACTGGTTGAAAATCACTGCTTTAGATAATAGTAGTAATAATGTTTGAAAGCTTTTTCAGCAACCTGTGAAAATGGATTTCTATTGTTCTACCGGTATTAAAAAAGATGGTTAAAGTAGAACAAAAACAACTGACTAAAAAGGTAAATAAAATGTCTGATCCAAATTATGACTGGTTTCGAAACTATTTAACTATAACAAAGTATATCAATTTTAGAAGGAAAGCTCCCAAGGACTTGATGGCGTCCCAAACAGGACAAACTTTCCCAGAGCTCCAGTGGAATAAAGCTCAAGATGCACATTCACACAGCTTTAATAATTACCTACATAACTGCTCTGGGGAGAAATTAATCACAGCATTATCTGGTTGCCTGTCCAATTCTCCTCTATGTGCTTTGTATGATAATAGCAACCAGTGATTACGATACAGCGGAAGGGAGGTTAGCGAAAAACTGTTTTTCTACTAACAAATGCACATAGTTGGTGGTGGACAATGAAACATGTAATTCTATGGTAAAAGAGGACATTATTTATTCAGCACTAGCAGTGCTCTAAATCAGTGTTTCCCAAACTTATTTTTTCCGTGGCCTGGTTATTTTTGTGCTTATCCTTGGTGACCCACTAATGTTTTTTGCATACCCTGGTGTGTGTGTACTAGAAAACATATTTAAATATTTATTATAGTTTTATATATTTTAATAAA
>WMED01003368.1:0-22318 GCA_019650415.1 Pipa parva
GGGGCGCCTAGGGCGCCTATAGGGCCAGAGCCGGCTCTGGTTGCAGTTGACACAAGAGGTTGGAGGTCCCTACCTCATAGAGTTTACAATCTAGGTGGAAGGAAGACGTTACAAACACAGATAGAGGGGTAATAAGTGCTAATAACAATGTGTTGAAACATTGGTCAATAAATACACATAATAAGCATAAATAGCTAAGGAAAAAATAAAATATATACATAGAAATAGTGCTAATGCTCCACAAGGAAGGATTTCAGTTTGCTTTTAAAAGTGGAAAAGCAATGTTCCTGGCGACAATAAAGGGATATAGAATTCCATATGTAAGGGGTAAAGTGAAATTATTACAGTGGCTATTGATCATTTTACACATAAGAAATTGTAGCTTCTACACAAACATTAATAGGGTATTATAATTCCCCTTTGAGGAGGAGTTTATAGTCACAAAGTTATAAGTAGACATTAAAAAAAAGATAGCCCTACCATATGGCTATGGGCTGGGGATCAGTAATTAAGTATTGAACCCCCTTTAGTATAACAAATCCCCACTACCACATAGAGTAACATGTGAGGGTACCTATGGGACTCCTGTAAGTATTACATAGTTTTCCTCCCCTACCCCACTGAGCAATCAAGTAAGGGCAAGGGGAGAGTGTACAATGTAACCCTTCCCCCCCAAAAAAATGCTCCACCCACTCCAGTCTTTCATCTGTTTTGACACATATTGATGAAATAAGTGTAAACAGATCTCAAAAGCATGTTTAAAAAATAAACAAGGTCACGTAACCCACAGAAAATGAATTATAATGCCAAACAACCAACAAATACACACTTTAAAAGGCAAACTAGCAACAAAATACCAAGAACAGTCAAGTAACCAGCAGCGAAGTATCAAAAAAGTGAAAACCAGTCAAAAACAACATGCAATACAATTAAAATATAAATAACCAGTACTGGAGGAGTTACAATTAAAAAATACTGTCTATACTGCAGTGCTGCACCACAATCCTTAGTGAATGACAGTCCAATACCAGATCCTAACTCCTCAACGTAATAGATGGAGTCAGGGTCTTAGGTTAGACATAATTAGATTTTCACTCCGACTATATCACAAATATGGGCCCCATATTTTTGTTTTATTTTAGGCACCTCCACTACCAGGTGGTTGGGGGTAAGGGAGTTAATATTTTTCCCTCCTTTGCTTCACGCATTTACCCCTACCCCACAGGCCAAAACAGGAAGAGGTCTATGGGACCCCTGAAAGTTTCACTTATTTTTATCACCCTACCCCAGTAAGAAATGAATTGTGAATTCCCCCCACCCCCTGGCACAGGGCAAGGGTATGGAGTGCCAAGAAGCACTACATAAAATTTGGAAGCTTGACCGCTCTAACCAACCACTGAAACATCCTTGTATTGCTGGAATCAAATTTGAGGCTTATTTGTGTCTGAAGCTCTTTGTTACTGGTTACTAGATTTGTTTGTTTATTAAAGACTAAAGGGGCACATTTACTAAAGTCGAATTGGATATCCCTACAAAATTGAATTTAGTTAATGCAGGATTTGGCGACATCGATATTATCTGCCATTTATTAAAGCACCTGAAGGCATTACCGAAAATGGATATCTCTGTGTATCACTGGTATGGGTTTTTGGCGATATCGATATCGCCGGATTTAACGCTGTTCTGCATTATTTACTAAGATAAGTGTTTGGGTTTTTTTTGGCTATTTCTGTTGCTTAATATATCGCCACTCTCTGGGTGGCTTTATCCATTACTTTCAATGGGGCAAAGTGTGTTTGTAGTCTGGAGTTATGTTTTAAGTGTAACTTATCGATATCGATATACACATGGATATCGATATCGATATTGATACCTATATCCATCCCCATAGACACCACTGTTTCTACAGATATCGATATCGCCAGGATAAACGCATATAACACCCTAGCAGCGCTATAACCGCATAATAGTAAATGGTCTATGGTGATATCCTCCTATATCGCTAAATCCATGGCGATATCTGGCAATATTAGCGTTATAGAGGATATCGACTTTAGTAAATATGCCCCTATGGGCATAGTTTGTCTGCTGCTTTTGGCTGTTTGGAAACCTTGTTGCTTGTTTTTGTTGTTTAGATAGTTTGCGATTGGTTAGGACTATGTAGTGTTTCTCTGCTGGCTTTGATGTTGGCTGTACACCATTACACACCAGGAAACAGGATGGTAAATATTGATAGGTCAAAATCAGAAAGTAAGTGGGCAAGAAGCTTAATTAGAAATAGGCAAAATGGTGAGAAATAATAAAAATAACTACGTTTACCAATTTCATTTCACAATTTATAAATATCTCCATATTATCGTATATGTCTATTCAGTAAAAAGAATTCTGACCCACTTATGACATTTCTGCACACCATCTCGTTGTTCCTTTATCGTGCAAGCAAAAGTTGTGCACACTTGTGTGGGAGAACAGCAAAGTCAAGACAAAGGAATATAAGAAATAACAAAAATGCAGCCAAGCAACATTGCAGTGGAAATGTAGAAAACATAATACACATTTTTCTTTGTTTAATTGATCTCATTTTTCCTTTTTAATTTTGATAATTAATGAGCAACAACAACAACAACAAAAAAGGGCAGCAAAACAAAAGAGAAAATATTACAGACATGCCAGGGGAAGTGAATGAAAAAGTCATTGGTATAGACTAAACAAATAATAGAATTTAATGTCTTATTTAACGAAATAAATATCTAGGCTGGAGATACCTTTACTAGTGGAAACTTTAAAGACCACCTATGCCCCTTCTTCAGGAATTATATCCTGTTTCCTGTTGAGACAAACCAAAATAGACTGGACACTTTGGAACTGCAATGCATTTCTTTGTTACTTCCTTAGAGACCTTGAATAATAATCATCTCATTCCTCTTACTCTGCAATTCCTCTTAATGAAAAGATAAACTGACTATAAAATGTATCCTTGGGATATATTTACTAAAGTTGAAAAACCATATTTGCTGTTTTCACCCATTTTTTCACCACTATTGCAATTTACTAAGCCCTTTTCAACTTATTTTTACTGGTACAACAATTCGCCAGGTTGACTGGTACTAGGAAAATCCATTATTTCCTATAGTGATTGGTCTGTAAAAGTCCCGGGGTAATAATCAGCAATTTCGATAAAGATATTAAAGGGCTCCATTGACATTAATGTTAATTGAAGTGGTATTAGCAAATCGATATTTGCTTACTTACTCCCTTACTTTGAAGGGGGTTATTCACTAAAGTCCGAATTTTTGCGTATAGGTGCGAAGTTGCCAGATAAAGACAGTCGCAATAGGCTGCTACTGTCGCAGTTGTGTCTTTATAATGAGAATATTGTTGCTGTCTCAACTTTATTATGGGAAAATTGTCGCAATCCTAACTTTAAAAAATTGGCGCAACTTTACAATGGGGAAATTGTAGTGGATTTACTATGGGAATCCACTGTTTGAGAATTCGACAGTCGAATTCGCACCTTAGTGAATAACCCCCTCAATCTCCACAGATTGGACTTTGTCTTCAGTTGGACTCACAGGTGGTGCTTTGGGTGTGGTTGTACACTTTAATGTTTGTGTTTTTATACCTTAACGTTCACTTAAAAAAGGGCCATAGTACAGTACAGTACCTAGCCATGGAATAAAGTACGCTTTGAAGATATTTTGCTTTTACTCTGTTTGCTGTTTTATATAAATTGTTTGCATCATGATGTACGGAGTATTAAAGCATTTGGGGATTGGAATGTACATACACTACAATCTTCAATTCAATATTTACCAATATCAATTTTTATCAATATCGTACAATTTTTTTCAGTTTTCATAAATGAGGGGAAAAGAAAAATGCGGGCAAGAACGGTGAAAATAATAAAGTGTTTTTCTTTTTACTTTTGTAAATATGCCCCAAAAATGTCTAAGGGCCTTATTGACTAGGCCAGATGGTTGTGTATATCTATTAATTCACATTTGTTCACCACTTCTCTGTGTTCACTTATTGAGTAAACTCTGCAATTGGGCAAATACACATCTAATTTGGGTGTCAGTTGTCGATTTAAGGAGCTTTTCGCATTACTTCACATATGCATACACAGGTACTTTGGGGGTAATTCAGCAAAGAGCGAACTTACCCTCCGATCCTTCGCATCAGTTCGCAGAGACTGTTACATGTTCGCTGATGTCCTGCACGCACACATCAGCAAACGCTTTAAAAGGATTCCAGTCTCGGCGAGGCTTGTGAGGCGTCTCGAGTCGAGCCTCGCCGAGACTGGAATCCCTTTAAATTGTTCGCTGATGTCCGCGTGCAGGACATCAACGAATGCGTAACAGTCTCTGCGAACTGATGCGAAGGATCGGAGGGTAAGTTTGCTCTTTGCTGAATTACCCCCATTTGTATATTCAGAAAGTGGTAGAGTCAGTTGCAGTCCCTAATTCAACAAATTGTAGTGCTATGAATTCACCTGTTTGATTTCGCCACATCAGAATGGTGAATTGGGCAATTGATGGCAGGGTTCCAGTGTGGTGTAAAGTGACTATTCATTCAAAAAGTGACAATGGCAACTGCGACAAAATTAGTCTACTACTAAACATGAACTACGGACATAGTGGCATAGCAACAGATGTATTATTCATTTTTTATACAGTTAGGGTATAAGGTGAGGATGGCGTCACTGCACTTCACTGAGGAAATTCACATCATTCCAAATGACTTTGCATGATTTTGCATCCTACTTCTATTCAACTGACTTCACCACACTACTCATACGACCATGTCCGTAGCAGTCCGCCTGTTCGACAAATCTATCTGCAGCTTCAGTAACAAGGAGAAGTCAATTTGAGACTATTTTGGTGATGCGACTCGAATTATAGCGAAGTGAATTCATACATTAGTCAATAATGCCCAAAATGATGTTTCTAAATTTCCAGGACTTCTGGGAAGATGTTCTGCATTTGATTTTTTTCTCAATTGACCAAAATAGGTTCCTATGTCAGATTACTGTTCATCAATTTCAGTTCGCATCCAGTGCCATTATTCCCAAGATTTTTATAGAAGAATTAAGTTTCTTTAGTTTAATGTGACTGTTATGTATTTGTTTTTTATTTATGTGCTCCAGGAAAAATACCTGTGAAAAATAAATAACTTCTTTTTTTTTTTAAAAAAAAAAAGCTAATTAGTACATATTCTCCAGGTTCTGAGTGGAATAGGACTGTCACCTTTTTGCCTGTTGGTCTTTATAACGAACCAGTATGTATTTAATCCAACCCAGTGCAAGATCAGATAAACTATGGCATTTTCAGGATAGAAAATGTCATTTCATTTGCTTTCATTTTTTGCTTGGGCAGCTAAGGGAAAATTAAACATGAAAAAGCATCCCCTATAAGCATGATTTGGCAGATTGTACTCTATAAAGCCATGAATAGTAATGTACTGTGACACTCAATTATTTTTCACCCACTAAATGAAGAGAGTCTGAAACTTGAATTTTTGTGCATTTATAGGGTCTATAAATAAATGGGAAAAATGTGTTTTGGGGTAATAAAAGAAACTGCTGCTGGTTTTAATAATGGGACACACACAGGTTCAAGGGCACTTGTCATGTTCATAAACAAACTGAGGGGTTTATTCATGAAAGGCCAAATTCACATTTATTCACCACTTCCCCTTATTTGGGTATTCAGCAAACTCTGCAATGTGGCGAATCTGAGACAAATTTGGATGCTTACTACAGTCACAGACCTACAAAGCACTTCACACCACTTTACATGCGGAAGCACAGGTAATTCGCCTATTCATCAAGCATCATAACATGTCACAGCAGGGAATTTGACATGGTATATTGTGTTGCATTTTCCAGTTCTACTTTACCAGAATCAGGGAGCTGATAGCAGAGTTCCTGCTGTCCTACTGACTATGCCACACTGCACAAGAGACTGCTACTGATGCAGTCATGATTTCACTATGGGAATCTTCTGTTTAGTGAATAACCAGTGGAGAATTGATAGCAACCCTAAGTGATAAGTATTCACTTGGACAGTTGAATTCTCACTTTGATGAATAAGCCCCTCAGTGTCCATTGCTCACTGTCCATGTGAAACAATGCTGTGCCACAAATTGCACTTGTTAAAGGAGAACTATGGAGCGAAACTAAACTTACGTGATTGTTTTAGCAGCAGTACACACAGGGGGATATTTCAGGTCTCTATCAAAATTACCTATGGTTCCAATTATATTGGCAGAAGTGGGGCCTCAGGATGTCAATTCCAATGTGCATTAATTACACCGCTGTCTTCCCCAGACCAGCAGCAATGGTGACAGGAGGGTTGTTATTATCTCTAATGTTACAGAGCCATAAATCTAAAGAGTGTGTATATTTGTAACCATACATGTGTTTACAGTTTAATATAAATTTAAAACCTACATTCTGGGAAATACATGTTTTTTGCCATCTCTGCTCCTAACTTAGAGATATCTGTGTAAAGCTTAAATATGCTCCTGCAGTCAACACTATTTATTTTACCCTCTAATCACATGATTACAAATGGGAGCCCAAACTATTAAAACTAAAAGAGAGAGAGACTACTGGCGTAAGGTCTCTGAATCAGCAGCATACCCCCCCCCCCCCCCCCCCCCCCCCCCCCCCCCCCCCCCCCCTGCCGCATGCCATCTGTATGATGTAATAATGTTAGTAGCTATTGTCACATTTCTTTTAGTGTCACCAGTAGCTATCAGCATTATTATGGTTCACTGGTGGGCCAGCTCTCTAACACAGGATGGGATATTTACAGTATGTAGCATGGAGACCACGGCTTCTCTGTGATGTTTAGGTTACATCCAGGAAACACTATCGGTTTCAGCCCACTTCCTCTGCCCAACAGGAAATGCAAGAGATGGAACACACTTGGCAAATTGACTGTTATTTTTAGATTAAAAGTTTTTATGAGGTGATTGTAACCATTCAAGCAATTAATTTTGATGTTTTCCATAACTTAAATTACCTCAAGTTGCATCCAGCCTTATGGCTACGGATTAGCTTAAAGTTCCGTGTGACCATGTGACAAATAATAGATTTGTATTTTTAGAACTGGACATTTGTACTTTTATTCATGTAATTTATCAATGATTATTTCTCCTATGCTGATACTGCACATAGGCAAGGGTGAGAAAAGTACCATTTTTTCTGACTTGCTTCATATATTTATTATACAGCTTTCTTTAATGGAGATAGATATACCATCATGACATTTTGTTGTTTTTGTAGACAGCTTAATTTGACAAAACGGTATGGAGGAAAATAATCACATTCTTTTTCCCTCTGGCCAAATTTTTTGTTTGTTTGCCTTTGTCAATTTTTGAAAGAGCAAATATGGAAAAGGTTTATTATAAACTGGATAATTATTTTCATCATTCCAACATGTATTTTTGCTTTCATAACACAACTGCTCCTTAGGAAATAATGGTTTATAATACTGCTAGGGTGAAAACTATACATATATATGGAAAAACCTGAGATGAAAACCTAAAATGCTAAGAACAGCGTTTAAAGAACTTACTGCTATGTCACTTTACTTGATATGTGATATGTAAAAAGACCATCACAGTATATGAATTATATCTCCTCACACTCACCAGCGCCTTTCCCCTAAGTGCGGGTGCTGATGAATGACATCATTGCACCTATGTCGGGGAAGAGCTCTGCCGCAGCTACAAAGTGCGCATTCAGTATGGGCCGCAGATCCGACCTGAAAACTGTCAGGTTGGATCCGCGACCTACAATGATGGAGCACTCGCTGGGGGGATTGAGGATAGCAGCGAGGGTGATGGTGTTTAGGCATATAATAGAGAATCCTCCCGCACTCCAAATATAAATGATAAAACGTCCTAAACATCATTTTATTCTGTTTTGTATTTATTTTCTTTTTTAGTTGGCACCTATAGGCTAATGAACTGACACTTTATGCTACTGCATTTGTTATCCTCCTCTCTGTCTATGTGTGTCTTCTTCCTATTTAGATTGTAAGCTCTATGGGCAGGGACCTCCATCCTCTTATTTCAGTTATGGCCTGGCACTTATGGTGAAACTTAATAAATTTGGAAAAGACCGTTTTGGCTATTCTGAGATTAATTGAGCAAACCCCTGGAAGTTTCTCGCTGTAAGTATTGCAAGATTTGTTTCGAACGATACTTACTGAGAGGTAAGTAGTGTAGTATGGCTACCTTTCCATGGATATATTCAATAGAAAAAGTTTCTCTCAGCAAGTATCAATCAGAACAAATCTCAAGATACTTGCCGCAAGAAACTTCCACGTGTTTGCCCGATTATTAAACTCGGAAAAGCGAAAACGAGCTTTTCCAAGTTTAATAAATTTCGCCCTAGAGTGATGTATATTCTTGATTATATACTTGAAATTTACTTCACTTGTTCTTTGTTAAGCATTTTTCCCTTGTCTATATTATAACTGTATTGTTGTATTGTACATCACTGCGTAACCTAGTGGTGCAATATCAATAAAAATATACATACATACATAAACACTATTTTTAATGTCTGGCATGCACTTTTATTGTTCCAAGACTCATAAGTGTAGTGCACTGGAATATCTGTTTAAAAAATGTATGTACTGTATTTGCTGGCGTATAAGACTACTTTTTAACCCCTGAAAATCATCTGAAAAGTTGGGGGTCGTCTTATACGCCGGGTATCACTTTTTTCTCTCCTTACCTAGCTCCTCTGTTGTCCGACTGTCTGTGTTGAGTGCTACAGCATTCCTCCCCCAGCATTGATGTAACTTCCTGTGAGCGACAGGAAGTTTAATCATTGCTGGGGAGAGGAAACGCTATAGCGCTCAGCACAGACAGCTGGGCAACAGAGGAGCTAGGTAGGGAGAGAGAAAAGGAGGGGGGCAAGTACTAAGATAGTGTCACCCTCCTTCAGAAGGTAGGGCTTGTAGGGGAAGCACAGTGTGATGGTGCTCTGATAATCTTGGACACAGGGAGGGCTGGGCAGGCAGAGAGAGCTGACCAATCCAAGCAGGATTTGCCTTGGAAGAGGGGTAGTCTTATACGGCGAGTATATTCCAAACTCTATATTTTAACTGGAAAAGTTATGGGTTGTCTTATACCCCCAGTCGTCTAATACGCCTGCAAATACGGTATGTAAAATAAGCAAACCAAAAAAGAATGAATATGCCAACTTTCACTCAAACACAAATAAATTGTTACAACTATTCACAAGATTTGGAGCTCTGCAATTACTTATAAAGCAAGCCATTTCAGGTAAAATAAAAAGAAAGAAAATTGAAAAAGCTGGAACAGGTCATAATGCCAAAACTCATTTTGCAGCTTTGACATTCATTCAGCAAAAAAAAGAAAAAAAAAAAATTAACTTTACAGAACAAAATCCACCCTTTAAAGCAATTTGTGGCAGATAAGCTTTTTAACTGAAAAGGAAGATTAAGATTAGGAAGGAGGGGGAGTATCCACCCAAAGGAACATTAATGCTATAAAACAATCATAGTCCTGGAGAGGGGTAAATACACGAATGTGTGTTTAACATTTGGATTGCCTTTGGGGGCTAAATTACCCCAAATCCTTAGTTGAACCCTTAATGGAAAATTAAAAATACATAGAAACATCATTGTTTGTGCCTTAGAACAACAACCAACCTGAACTCACATACATTGTTAAATACACATACACTGTTAGTAAGGCCTGAGAACAGGCCTGAGAATCATTGCCTTAGAACAGGGGGTGGCAAAGTATGGCTCGCAAGCCACTTGCAGCTCTTTAACTGCCTTGTTGTGGCTCGGAGCACACCTCCAATGCCCCGCCCATGACCGCCTCTTCTGATTGGCTGTCAGCAGGTCATGTGGTCGGGAGAGTGCGCTCCTCCTTCCGCCTGCGGCTCACAAAATAGTTGTCGCCACTGGAGGAGGGAGCGAAATGGCTCCCTCCTCAAAGAAGTTTGCCAACCCCTGCCTTAGAAGAAAGTATGCAGTTTAGTAAAGCAGATTATCTTTGGAAAATACAACTTTCTTTAAGCCTCAAAAAATTATGCTACATGCGGATGGTATCGTTCGCATTACATTTTTTTTAACAGTTTTGTAAGTTAATTTTTACTTACCATAACTTACAAGTTTAAGTTGGCTTTCTATATGTATACATGTCAGATATAAATAATGTTTTATGCAAACTTTTCATACTCTTTAAGAGAGCTGCCATCAAATCCTTCATTCGGCACTTTGATCTGGTGAAATAAAACTGGCAAGTTCAGCACAGCACGTCTTGCCATATTAGCTACTTTAACAGGCTGAGACAATCAATGAAAATGTGAATTAACTGTGGACGTGCACGCAAAGTGGTGCAAAGTGCTCTGTAAGTCCATGATTGGCAAAAGCATCAGAATTTGCTGTGAATTTGCCACATTGCAGACTTGTTGGACAAATACTGGGAAAAATTCTGGTGGGCCCAAAGCAGGCCCCTGAGGGGTTCCTCTCTGCAGGCAAGCCCAATAGGGCTGAAATTTCCTCTCTCGCCAGCCATGTTACATGACATCAAACATTATGTGACACAGCGGGGATGGGGCCGACCAGTGGGCCCATCAATCACTGTCCCACAGAATACGGGAAATTTGGAAGGTATAATTGAATATTAAAATTGCTTCCTAGTTATAATTTATCTCCTGATCCCCTCTGCTTATGTCCCTGACCAGGAGAAAGATACCCTTCCATCGGAGTATTAGGTAAAGTCTAGCACTTTGTTTAGTAGTCCTTCCCCATATAACAATGAATAGCCTGGGGGAAGTTTCATCTTTTGATACCAAATGCACTTGCCAAAAGTCATTTCCAAACCACATGTTTTTAAAAACCTCTGTGCTTAAAATATATGTAACATGAATATTGAAAGGACCATGGAACGCGCACTGATTTTTTTATCTTTTTTAACTTTTTGCAGTTTCTAGTCACACAATCCATTATATTTTTATAGCCCTTGTTGCACTCTGATGTTTTTTGAAATTTAGAAATTTTTGTCCAACATTTTGCCACAACCCAGAGAACAACGGCTAAAAATGGGTTGTCCAGTTAAAAATCCAACAGGTAAACAAACCTACCTACAAACCTATTATACCAAATAGTTTCCTATTTGGTATAAGGTGACTGTTCTTTCAAAAGTGACAATAAAGACTACTACAAACTGACAACACGAGCTAGGGATATTGTGACATAAAAAGGGATGTTTAATTCACTTAGTACAGGTAGTGAGACATTGTGAGGATGACGTCACTGTACTTCACTAGTCGAATTTGCATCACTATGCACAGTAGCGGCTCTGGCCCTATTGGCGCCCTAGGCGACCCCCCGCCCGATCCCCGCCTCTTGCTGCCCCCCTCCGCCCCCCCTTACCCCCCGCTCCCTACTCACCTCCAACATTGCTAGTATAAAAAAAATGCATGCGAGCACCCCCCTGTACAACCGGCGCCCCTAGCATCTGCCTATGTGGCCTAATGGGAGAGCCAGCCCTGACTATGCATCCCGCTTCTGTTCTACTGACTATGCTAGCCTTAGTGTCTTTAGTGAAGGATACGCAGAATCACAAGAAAGCTTTCTATACAAATCCAAAAGCAAAACGACTTTAATTCATTTATCTTTATTTAAATGTCTTATGATTAGCAGAACACAGGAAATATGGTGTCTTGACAGCTGAACTGAAGAATGAAAAGCAGCAATATACAGTACAGTATAGATGGAAAAAAAACACAATTACTCACTACTGCCATCTATTGGTCAATTTATGAAAGTTTCTTTTAGGAGATTTCTAAAGAAGCAACATTGGATAATAAATGAACAGAATGCCTTCTCATTTATTTATTGCTGCTGTGTGCTGAACAGTTTCATAATCCTGATGTTGCAAATGTCAGTATAGGCACTTTCAAATGTAACTAATGCTCATGCTTATTTTTATTTTATGATCAAATGTTTGTTTTATTGATCTAGATCAGTGTTTCCCAAAGTTGTTTTTTTTGTGGCCCGATTATTTTAGTGCTTATCCTTCGTGACCCGGCACAAAGGATAAGCACAAAAATAACCGGGTCACAAGAGCGCCGCTCATGAATATTCATGAGCAGTGCCGTGCGCATGCGCGAAGTCCCTTACCTTCGCGCACAGCACCGCTCATGAATATTCATGAGCGGCGCTCGACCCGGCAAATAATTTTCGTGGCCCGGTACCGGGTCGCGACCCAGCGTTTGGGAAACGCTGATCTAGATCATTCAAATGAATTTAATATAATCAGTTTTAGATCTAGTGCCAACTTGTTCATGAATATGCGAATCTTCAAAATCGTGTACACAGACTTTATAAGGATGTCATGTGGTTGCTGCCTTGGTCCTCCTATTTATAATGAAGTTAACTATGTTATAGAGAACCAATTCTCTTTCAGTGCTTTTGTATTCACCTGGAAAAAGCCAAATATATATATATCCTTGGCTATCTTTAAAATTATACACATTTTTATGTAAAGAGAGATACATTTGCTTAGGCAGGGACTACCTTACATTTTATTACACTGCACTTTTACTCCTGGTAACTTGCAATTTCTCCATACAAAGTGCTGCTGTCTGACTCCAAAAGAGGGTAAATGCTGCATGTGTCTTTTGAGCCATTTATGATGTAAAATTAGCAAGACACCACTAATTTGAATCACAGGTAATAGGGTCACAAAATGGTAAGTAATGCTGCACTTTTACATAGTGTGGTCTCAGCCTTAAAGGGGCAGCCTCATAAGGAGAGTAACACAAAAAAAAAATCACAAAAGCATTTATAGTTACTATATAAATAAATCTAAACATAAAACAGTCACAATATATTTATAATATGCGGTTACCTTCCCAGTTTATGGAGGGTGGGTGCTTGATCCATGGTACAAACAGAAATATCTAAAGGAAAAGACAAGAGGATACTTAAAACCTCTCCAAAATAGTTACTATATTTTCAGTACAACTCAATTTAAATAAGTTATAAATTGTGTCTATAAAGCATGATATTTCTGCTTTTTATCTTTACTGATAGCAGCCATATTGTTAAACAGACCACACCCAGTCACATTGATTTCTATGGCACTTTAAATACATTTACAATGTTTCCTCTAAAATCCTAAAAGTTGTAAAGCTAAATAGCTAAACATGAATATAATAATATAGTAACTATAAATGCATTTGAGGCATTTTCATTTTGAGGGTTCAGTTTACTTTTAAACTGTTGCTGCTTCATGGACAGTTTAATTCCAGCACTTAAAAAGTAGCAAAGATGAGTAACTGCTAATCACATTAGTTTACATTCACAGAATTCACTACAAGATGAACTGCTGTTTTTCAAAAGGCCAATGACTTACAAGACTCAAGGCAGCATGGATTTACTGTGGAAGATCATATCAGTAAATAGAACTAAATTGATGAATCAGGATGAAGTAGATGTAGCTGTTTCCATTAAGATACACCAATATGAAGTGAATAAGCTGTAGCAAAACAAAAAGCCTACTGACTCACTAAGCAGTATGTATGTTAGTTCTGTACCCAGAGAGAGCAGTACACTAGATCTCTGTATGCCCTCAATTCTCCAAATGCTGTTAAAAGGGATGGGGAGAAATTAAATATTTTACAAATCATTATATATGTGTGGAACACTACTGATAAATAAATACATTTTAATAAAATGTAATAAAAAAACACTGAAATAAATAATGCTACAATCATAGGGATCACTTTGTGAGTTTTAGTGCACACTGTTGGACTGTAATGGAGCTTTTAAAAAATATGTCTTTAAAAAGAGTGGCCATACCTACCAAGTAGTCTGAGGGTGACAGCGGGACAGCACTGTTCTCCCATGGCAGTGATATAGCCAGTGCCCGCCCTCTGATTTTTGATCCTTAACTCTGATTGCCTGGGTGTTGGTGGGAAGCCTGCGCTGGAGGGAGGACTGGGATTTGGGACTTGGGGATGTGACCTGGGACCACAGTACAGGACCTGAAATATGGAAGTGTCCTGCAGAATTTTGGACACTTGGGGGGTATGAGAGTGACTTTAGATGTTTATTTTACTAAATAAATGGTTAAATTCCTTAAGGGGCAGGGTATAACTAGCAAAAAGAGGCAATGGCCACAAATTTTACAGTAGAGCGTATCCTGTTTAGAGTGACTGGCTGATATCCATAGGATAGTATTTATATATGGTGCCCTAGTGAAAAATATTGCCATTGCTACAATGATCAATGATCATCAAATTTTGTGCTATTGTTTTAGTATTTTGGAAATGCTGGGCACCAGGTAGAGTTGAACAGTAGTAGGATGTGTAGTCATGCATAGAGATGGGAATTTCACCAGTGAACCACAATGACATCATCTTCACAATGTCCCACTAACTGTAATAATTGAATAATACATCCCATTCTATGTCACCATATTCCTAGTTAATGTTGTCACTTGATAGCAGTGTTTACTGTCACTTTTAAATGGACAGTGAAGTAATGTCACACTGGAGCCCTACCTTCAGCCCCCTACTTCACCATTGTCAGCTAGTGAAGTCAAACTGATGAATGCAACACAGTAAGCCTTGCCAAAGTCTCAGCTTCGATAAACTCTTACACTTAATGAACAGCTGAAATAAGTATGCACGCATCTGTGAAGTGGTGCTAAGAGTCCAATAAGTTTGCGACTGTCAGGCAACTCCAGATTGGTTTCAAATTCGACACATCTCAGTGTTTTACTGATTAGCAAAGTCGGATCTTTATGAAACCTTCAGAATTTCAGGAATAGGCCTGAAGGTATAATGAGCAAGAGCAGAATACCAAGCACTTATCCATTTACGGTTAACCATACAGAAATCTGTCTTCAGTGCTTTGTGAAAAATAACATTTACATGCTTAATCAGTCTGAATTAAAGTTTCTAATAATAATTATAATTACTGCAATATGCCAATGGGATGCATTGGCAAGAAAAACAAACATTTTTTAAACATGTGGTTGAATACTGCTTACTGTGTTCACATCTGATCTAAATTAGTATCTGCCTCTACAGTGCCAGTTGTTACAGCAATGCTTATTGCTCTGAATCATATTTTCCATGGCTCAAACTATATATATATATATATATTTACAGTCTGCAACAAAGCTGTTGCTAAACAGTATGTATTAGAGAAATATTTTGCTGACAGGTTGAGGTTTCTTTCTGTTAAACTACCCTTGTAAGACATGCACGTGGGATATTTACTAAAGTCAAAATGTATTTCAGCTAGTGAATGCAGGAGAAACAGTCTCATTTTAACAATATCACTGTTTTTGCCTTTTTATAAATCTGTTCAAAGCAAAGATTAGTACCCAAACGTGTTTGCCTGTCTTGGACTGGCATAAACTCATTATTCCCTATGTAGTTGGTCCTGTCACTTAGCCACAGTCATAAAACTTTCCCCCTAAAAAAGAACTTTGATGACAATATCAATATTAATCTGTAATGGAAGGTCATGAAAGTATACATAATCCTAGTTGGGGTATTAGAAGTTAGTATAGGAACATATTTTGGAAAGCCAGTGGATCAGTGCTTCATTCCTTGCATACATTGTGTACCAGTTGCTCCAACCTGTGTTTATATGCAATGATTGTCATGACTACTGCCATTAACTGTTTTCAAAAGTTTGATTGAATGTTGCACGGTAACTTGCTGCATTGCTCTTACTTTATTCACTCAGTAAATTCCATTTTTGATTTAAGAACAACTTGCACCATATTTTTGTTGTCATAGCTATTTCCATTTGTATTTCCCTTTCAGCATGCTAGTTTGGGAGTGCCAGATTCTTTACAACACAGTTAATTGGGGTTAGCTAAAGCTAATGTATGTTGCTTTAAATCTAGAAATGTAGAAAACTCATGCATTGGACATCCTAAACTGCAATAAAAAAGAGTGATTGTCCTGGTAAACATACAATAATGATGGTAACCTGATGCAAAAATTATAATACATAATGTGTATACCTGGCTATGGAGGTATGGGGAATGATACTGGATGTACAAAGCATATAAGTTATGCTGCACTGGTTATCTGATTTATGTAATTTTATTGCTCTTACCATGAGCTAGACAGTTAAAAATAAAGGTAACAAGTACTAGAAGATTGCTAGAAGATTCTTTTACCCAGTGGTCCATGGTGTAGGCAAAGTATTAAGGTGGTAATAACCAGAAAACAAAACAAACTAAATGTTAATATTACAACATTTATTAATGTTGCTTCTACTAAAATCACAGAAATAAAAATCACTAGACAAACTTTTGTGAAATTACTTATCTATGTAGGATTGAACCTAGTTTATTAACCTTATTATATAGTTTATTAGAATTTTAACTCATACTTAAGGTAAATATAGCCTATTTATTTTCTTGGGAGAATTGAAGTACATATAATGAACACAAGATGGCAGAAATGTGTTACTCTTTCTAAAAATTTGGTGCACTCATCTGCTGAAATTGTGAGTGTAACTGACTCTGATAGTGAAGATGACCTATGTTCTCTTTTATTAAGGTCTCAGTGCCTTACTGTCCCTGTCAATTTTCCAAGATATTTTTTCATATATGTACCATAAAGTAATAATTACCCAAGTGGTAAAATGTGGTAACATGAGTCATTCCCCTGATCTATTTTGGACCCAGAAAGGTCCAGGATATCTTCCTGTCCCTTAGAAATGAATGTCAGAAATATAAAGTCACTTAACTGGTGTATTCCATCAGCACGCCTGTATATAGTATACTCATGCAATATAGTGTTATGGTCTGTGGAGAAATATGGGTTGTTCAGGGTGATTTGTTGCTAGGGTTAGTGAGGCTACTCCTCACAGTCACAAGCAAAAACAGTTAGTGGCTCCCAGTCATACCTCTCTTCTCCAGTTTATTCCATCGGAACTTTCCATTGGGGTCCTAAACTGAATAGTAGTGACAGAGAAGTGGCCTTGGGGCAGAAACAGTACAACTTTAGAAATAAGGAGTTGCCTTCTGGAATGGCATAACTAGAAGATACTCGGTGCCCTAATCTACTTTATAAGGACCATTAAGCCATAGCCATGCCCAAACCCCACCCATGACCAACGACGGCTCTTCTGATTGGCCGTCGGTGGTCAAGTGGTTGGGAGAGGGTACGCCTCCCTCCTCCAGCGGCTCACAAGATAGTTGTCGCTGCTGGAAGAGGGAGTGAAATGGCTTCCTCCCCAAAAACTTTGCCGATCCCTGGTATAGGGCAAAAGAATTTTGGATGCCCCAAGTTTGGGTCAGGTTCCATCTTTCTGTGTACCCACAGGCACACAGACATAATTGTATCCTGAAATGACGACAAGGGCCTAGCTTCTTGCCTATTGACTACTAGAACTTAAACCTACCACTCAGTAGCCATATATCACCCAAATAAACCTAATCACATAACAACAGCTCAATTTTAACCTAGAGAAGCCAAATCCCACTTTAAATGCGCAAAATCTTTATTCTATTACAGAGGAAACAAGACAGACAGACTTTTGAAAATAAGGCAGCTTTTCATTTGACTGAAAACAAATGGCATTGTCTCAAAACCAACAAGTGCCTGTTAGTGGCATTTTAAAAGCCAAGGTGGTAAGGATTGGAATAGGCCACTTTTAGGCAGAATGGGGCCCTGGAAAAACTGAACATGGGGTCCTATATGCTGGTATAATTGTCAGCCAAAGACAGTAGCAGCGTGGATCTTTTTGCAGCAGAGTCTACTATAGGTATTTGGTGTCCTGGGCAGTTACCCTGTTTGTACCCCATAAAAGCAGCCCTGATTTATAGACCTGTTAAGAGAAGCAATTTACTAGGTTCAGGGAGGGGGGGTTCCACCATTCTAGCACTATAAGCCTTGAATCTGTGTATAACAACCTTTGAATAGGATAGATAATTCATTAGTAGATTCCTGACTGCAACAATGTGGTAATGAACACTGGTACTTAATAGGAAAAGTGGTTATCTGGGGGTAACATCTTACATTAGTTAAGAGCAGTTAATGGAAATACAGACTTGAAAGGGTATTTAACTTTTCACAACAAAATGATCAAGATAAAGTTTAAATGCTAAAATCCCTTTGTCAAACAATGGAAAATCATGGTGAACTTTCATTTTAACAAACCTCTAATAAAGAGCTTCATAGTAAAGGAAGACAGACATTCACTTCTTGTCAGTCTTTTTATTGCAGCATGTCAGTCTACCTAGTAGAACTGTGTTGTGTAGGACAGTATTCAGTAAGTAAATTTATAAATTTCCCCCCATATGGTGTTGAGATACATCTAATTTAGAGGGGGTGCTGGGTCCTGATAATCAAATCAGATCAAAAAGGGAAGAAAAGAAAACCCACAATACCACTGATACCACAATGAAGTGAAGAAAAGAAAACCCATAATACCACTGATACCACAATGAAGTGAAGAAAAGAAAACCCACAATACCACTGATACCACAATGAAGTGAAGAAAAGAATACCCACAAATACCACTGATACCACAATGAAGTGATGAAAAGAAAACCCACAATACCACTGATACCACAATGAAATGAAGAAAAGAAAACCCACAATACCACTGATACCACAATGAAGTGATGAAAAGAAAACCCACAAATACCACTGATACCACAATGAAGTGATGAAAAGAAAACCCACAAATACCACTGATACCACAATGAAATGAAGAAAAGAAAACCCACAATACCACTGATTATATACTTTGTTATTTTCCATCTGGAACTGAACCATTTAACTTTGATCAGTTTAGTGCAGCTTGGAAGACAACTACTAATGAGCCTGGGGGTAGGAAGGACCCAAAGCTGTTGGAAACAGGTAATTTCCGACAGTATTATGGTGCTGGAGGTGCCTGATTGCAAATTTGCTCTATAGAATATACCAGTGGATACACTCCACTGTCAAACTTTTGGACCTTTTCCTGCATATTATATTCAGGGTTAACTAGAATTGGGAAATCACCCATGACCGGAGTGGAACTTCGGGGAGGTGGGCCCTGAAGCATGATCTGCATGGGACCCCTTCTCCTAGGCCGGTGCACAAACAGCACTGGGGCCACCTCTCCCCATGGCATGCTACAGGTGCTGCAGTGATCCCTGTAGGTAAACCTCTGCCCATTACCACCTCATAATATAAGAATCTCATTAAATTATATAAAAATATTTTTAATCTATATTAAAAATCATTAATATAGATTTTGTTTGTGAGGGATTTCATTTTCTCTCTAATATGCGTGCACACACTTTTTCTGATTTCTTAAAGGACCAGTAACACCATAAAAATAAAAATTCCCATTTAGTTTAGCTTGGTAGTTATCCGAATACAGCTCTTCTAAAAATGTTATCTCTGAAGTGAAATTCATGAACTTTATTGCTTTTTCTCTCTGCTAATAGCAGCCATATTGTTAAACAAACCTAAAGCCAGATTTTACAAGATAAATAACTAAATATCTTACTTTCTATAATTTAGAATTTTTGGAAGCAATTGGATATATAATAACTATAAATGCATTTGAAGCATTTTCAAATTTTGGTGTTTCTTTGGTGTTACCAATATTTCTGTGATTCTGCATCTAACTTTGAATCATGGGATATACTGTATGATTATACAAAACCTTTTTCATTTATAATGGGTAATTGCTCTTCTCCTTTGATAGTGATTTTTAAGTGTAGTGATGGCTGATGGATTGAATATATATAAAAAAAATACCTGTATAATCTTTATGTACCTCAATGAATATATAGCCTGCCATTGCTTATTCAGTGTTTTGTTGCCATATATTAGAGAATAAATTACCTCCTGATGAAAATATTAAGAAATAAATCAATGTAGGGTAATTTACTAGGTAATATAACTGGACTTAAAGCATTTTGCTACTAAATTGTTGATTTTACAATTACATTGAACTCTGCTTTCTGGCACTTTTATTCTTTAAATGCAAACACTATTTTAAATTGATAGACACTGTACTGTCCTCTAAAACAGTTACCTGTCTTGAAGGGAAATATTTAAACCTGTCATCCATATAAACCTATTAGACTCCTTGTTGGGGCATGGGCTGCTTACAATATATGGAAATGGGGCAGGGAAACTAAACATATCATATCCTTTTAATATAAGCAGTAAGAACATTGTTATATGTGTTTAATATACAAAGAACTGTCAGTATGACTCACTGGCCTAAATGTGTCGTGGCAGAGGTAAGGGTTCTTGCTTTCTAATACCAGGAGCATATAGGGGGTTATTGGCTAAAGTCTGAAGTGTTTCATAGTGTTACACCTTTAGTGCTGGTCCCTTACTTTACCATAGGAAGTACCCATTGTGAATTTCTAGCTGGAATCATGGCATTAGAGAATGTTAGTCTGGCCTCAGCTTTAACTAGGTACACTACTGCTATACTGTAAGCCGTATCAAGCTGCTGTAGCTTTAGTACCAAAACTGATATTTGTATAATGAAAGACAACATCTTGACAGCACTTACAGAAGTAGGTAAAAAAATGGTTACAGATCCCACAGGTTAGTGTGACTTCATACAACAAACCTCCCAGGGTGAATGGTAGTCTTTTGTCCTTGTTTACTGTAAGTTTCACCTGCCAGAAAAAAAGAGGGATTTTAAAACTGGACCAACAAAGCAAAAGCCAAATAAAAAAGAATTCTATTCAAATCAGGATGTTAACAAAATTAAACTTTATACCTGACCCAGTGCAAATCCATCAAAATGTATTAATGATGGAGTAACACCCTACAGTATAGCGTACAATGCAGAGGGCAGCAAATTACATTTCCTCATGATGCAGGTATGTATAATTTTATTTATAAAGCGCCACAAGTTTACGCAGCACTGTACAATTCTGCAATGCAAATATAACACAGACATTGGAAAAGTGCATTAAAACAGTACAAGTATAATATCACAAGGATACAACACTTATGTGCCAGGTTGTAGTTGACACAAGAAGTTGAAGGTCCCTGCCCCGTAGAACTTACAATCTAAATGGGAGGAAGACTTACATACACAGATGGAGGGGAATAATAACAATGTGCTGAAACACTGGTCAATAATTACATATACTAAGCATAAATAACTAATTAAGGGTAAAATAAAATATATACATAAAGATCAGTGCTGGTGCTCTATAAGGTAGGACTTCAGTTTGGTTTTAAAATTGCAGAGGGAATGTTCCTTGTGAAGATAAAGGAGTATAGAATTCCAGATGTGGGGGGCAGAAAGGGAAAAAGGGTTTAAGATAGTGGTTCTCAATCTGGGGGTCGAATGACAATTTTCCAGGGGTCATCTAACACCCCTTGGGATTGTCACGGATTTTTGATACCATTTATCTGCAACCACAACAATTTTAAAGTCGTGACTGCGACAATATTTCTATAGTAAAGTCGCGACAATAATTCTATAGTAAAGTTTCGACCGTAACAATAGTTCTATATTAAAGTCGCAATCGTGGCAATGTTTTCCCATTTGATTGTGTGAATATTGTCACGGTCATTACTTTGCTATGGAATTATTGTCGTGGTCACGACTTTAAATTTGTCGTGGTCACAGATAAAGGGTCACGGCAAAAAAAGGTTGAGAACCACTGGTTTAAGATGAGAAAGGATAGTATTGGTGTGTGGCATGAAAAGCTGGTTGCTTTGGGAGGAGCACAGTTGACATCGCGGAATGTACGGGCATACAAGTGACGAAATGCAGGGAGGGGCAACAGAGTGAAGTGCCTTAAATGTCAGAAGGATAACACCATAAGTGATTTGTTTGCTTACAGGGAGAAAAGGAGCAGAGAAATATTGTGGAAGAGGCTGTCCCTTCTGGGGAGAGTGGGAGAGAATTCTGTTAGGAGAATGTAGAATAGACTGGAGAGATGAGGTGAGAAGCTGGAACGCTAGATAGCAGAACATTGCAGTAGTCCAAGTGGGATAGCACGAGAGCATGCATGAGACTGTTAGCAGTGGAGTAAGAGAGAAAGGGGCGGATCTTGGCAATGTTGCGAAGGAAAAATTGACAAGTTTTAGCAGTGGTGGAGATGTGTTTAGAGAAGGAAAGAGCAGAGTCAAAAGTCACCCCAAGACAATGTACAGATGTTACAGGGTTGATGATTTTTTTAAAATTTGAGCTAGCGGTTGACAATCCAAAAGGAGATTGCCAGGAGACAACAAGAAACCCTCTATTAGGTGACATGGCATCATTATTGAACAAGCTAGAGCAGGGGTCAGCAAACTATG